>JAAEAF010001953.1:0-153912 GCA_011037195.1 Triatoma infestans | reverse complement strand
ATTTTTAATAAAAATATACTTGTTCATTATTTTTGCCCTGCTTCTTAGTCCTTTCACTCCAACAATACCTAACGGTACTTCACCCCTCCCACCTCTACTTTCACCGGTGTTCCTTTTCCAACCTTTCACTGGTAGTACACTCATAGACCACAGTCATAATTGAACATGTAATAGAGCACACAAATTCTGTATTTACAAGGCCTGTAATAGTTCCATAATTTGTCTATATTTACCTGTGTAATTTGTTTTTAGTTTTCCATTACCATTTTTGTTTTTGTTTTTGTTCTGTTAATGCTAACTAGATTCTTATGTATATTTTTTCTTTATAGATAGCCCCTGAAGAAGACAAACAATTTTTGTCGAAACGTCGGGCCATTAATGAAAAACACTTAAAAAAATTTTTTAGTGTTTTTCTTATGATACCCCCGGCCGATCAGCCAACTAAGAGATACATCAGAATATCTCTTTATCATCATACCCCAATTGGGTAATTAAGAAATGTGCGTCATAACCACTAAGATTGTGACAGAATACTGGTACAAAATTTAGTTTTTTACACAGCAAATTACATTTATTATGTGCTGGGCCTCTATAAGCGCCTGAAATGTGTGAATGATCTTTTACCTTTCCATTTTCATCAGTAAAAAATCTATCACACATGTAACAAGTATTGGCGCAGTTGGAATTTTCTTCTTCTTCAGGGGTTAGGGGTTTCATAGCTATGTTAATGTTGTACAGATCCTCCACAGCTTCTGCAATGCTCTTTAAGTATAGAATGCATTTTTTAGCTGCATCAGGTCCTCTGTATATAAATGGTTCTTTAGGAAGACTATGGTCAATTATATCTAATTCATCACTTATTTTTATGTACAAGCCGAAACTCATTGGAGTGGTAGGTGAGTATTTATAGTAGATGAATCATCGGGGTTTGGGCTACAAGTGCTCACTGGTTCCAATATACTTTCAAAATCTAAGTAAATTACGACGGGGCCCTCTCTATGTACCCGCCATGTTCATATTCAATAAATGGTTTTTTTGTTGGTAACTCAACTCTCGTAGGTTTGTGTGCGCAACAGAATAATTTATGGTTTTGGTACCGAGATTCTCCATTATAACGTTCATCAAAATGGGTGAAACATCTTTTACATATATATTTTGATGATTTACGTTTGGATATTTGCTTACTGACAAGTCTATTAAAATTTTTTATATAAACATAGTGGTAATTGTTATTTGAATATAGTAGTAACAGATCGCGATGGTCATCTAATTCTCTATAAACCACTTTTAGAGGATACACGTCATTGTTATCATCCAGTCCAAATATATTGATGGAAATATTATTAACGTATTCAAATTTGTCAACATCTTTAAGAGAGGTCGGGAAATTTACACACGAAAAATCATATTTATTTTCCAATGATTTGTATTTATTTGGTCGTTCTGAATTTTTTCCATCAATAAATTTGGCGAGTATGGCATACACAAAACATTTATTATCAAAATTTTTTATATTTATACATGCCTTTTTGCTTTCAATACACCTAGGCAAAGGTAAATATGTTGAAGCTTTTAAAGGGTTGTGTTTGCTTACCCTCACTCTTAGCCCATCCACTGAAACCAGTGACCAGCCACTCTTGGTCATAGCCGCTTCTTCTAGTTCTTTCTTTAATTTGGCAAAGGCTGCATCTAGAAAGCTGTTGACATCATCAGCTAGGTAGACTGCTTTGTTAGTTGTTTTCAAGGCCTTTTCCATTTTTTCTCCATGTACATTTTCAAAAGTGCAGTCCACCCACAGATTAAATTTTATGGATGAGTGTGTCACCACACTTTGATGAATGATGTCTAGAATTTTGGAACGTACACTTTCTAGAAATATTGGAAGATCCATACAACTTGGTGAGCGTACAAAATATGATGCAAGTCGTCCCTGAAAAGCTGTCTCATACGGGGTTATATTATTCAACCCTGTGGATAATGCCAAGAGCTCCTTCCTGGAAGGTTCCCCTAATCTTACTCTTTTACTTCCACAGACAGCTTCATGTAAACGGCCATTGTGTATATCGGGTTGTATACATTGACAATGCCTACACCTAAGAAGAAAACAAATTAATAATACTTAAATAATTACAACTTCATATATAAATAAATATATATATATATATACTTACAGGTAGCATCCTCGAGCTGTACACTTCTTCTTATGAATTTGAAGATCTTTTTTATAAAAATATGTTTTTCCGCAAGTGCATCCATATTTTGTACGCTCACCATGGTTTAAGGCTCTATGTATTTTGAATTGATGTGTCTTTTCAAAATTAATGTTACACTCTTTGCACTGAAAAAAAAAGAAGCTTTGTTTTTATTTTATTTTTACTGGGATACAGTAATGTAGGTAATAATAATGGTAAAACTTACATAAACCATGATGGTGATAGCTGTGTTGTCAGCAGTGGTGGAAAAAAAGGATGTTTATTTATTTATTTATTTATTTTACTTTTTTAGTGATTGCTTAAATTATTCTTATATGAACTTTTGAAATATTAGATAAATGCGCAAGGGGTAAATTATTGTCCAACCTTCTTTATCGCACGATCTACACTTTTTTTGTATGCAATTGTACCTATTACATCTTATATAATTGTATGAAGGCTTTAGGTTAATAAAAAAATTAAATATTATAAAAATAAGACAACTAATTACAGCAAAAGTTGTGTTTTTGCACCAGTAACGTAGGGATTCACTTAATTTAAAAGAAACTAAATTTATTGGCTGAAGTGTCCATATTTCATTAAATTGGTGTCCAGTAGAAATTTCGAACCGACCTAGCGCAGCTATTACAACGTACAATTGGCCGGTATTCAAATAAATGTTTTAAACAATTAAAACAATTGTTTTGTTCTCTGTGAAGATTTTTATTTTTTCGTTCTATTACTTTGTGCTCTTTAGAGAACACGACACTTCTCCCCGGTAAAAGATCCTCATGAATTACAAGAAATGCACACTCCAAACACAATTTAATTGATTCGTCAAGTGAATGATCTGTGTCATAATTATGGCTTACAGTGGAAAAGGTTGTTGTAATAAAGGATGATTGAATACAGATATACCTATTGTAGAGTACTTCATCAAGTTGACTACTGAGACTACTATTAAGTACAGGCATATTAATTATTTCTTTTATCTACTGAAGCCAATATATAAGATTTGTACAAATGTGGTTTCAAAAAAATTGATTTTTTAAGGGGTAAAAAATGAAATAAATAAATTAAAAAAACCTCTAGTTACTGGTTAAAAATCAATTCAATAATTACAGTTAATGAAATTCTAAAATAAAGGCGTTATTTGACGCCACCCCTTTATATATTAGGACAATTGACTCGCTTTCGTAATTTTCTATCATTTCTTTGTCTATACAATCTGAATATTTCTTAGGGAGGAAACAATTAAATTTGCAACCTTCGTCAACCAATGTTAAAATAAACGTTTTACCATATCTGGTTTCTAGTAGTTGAAATTTATCAATCGGGTAATGTTTTAATTTTGTTAGCTCTTTTATTGATTTATTACCTTCATGAGTAACTGAATTTAAAGCTGTTTTCAACTTGTTCATCTATGAAGGAGTAAGAAAAAAAAAGGTAAATTTTACCAAAAAAAATAGTTCACAGTATAAATCTAAGGAAGCAACGTACCAAATAAAAGTACTTACTGTGGAAATTGTCGTACAGCTGGAACTAAAATCAGAAGAGTCCTGCTGCTAGGTAAAATTCTAGTATATATACACTTTGAAATACTCCCACCATCACATTTAAATTGTAAAATTAAAAAAAAAATTCCCCCAGGATAGTTTCATGCTAAGAAATTCATAAACAGAATTACCATAAAGATGCAGTTTGTTTTTTCCGAAAAAAATGATAATGTTAGTGCAACTTAAATATTTTTTAAAGATAATGGGTAAAACTAGCTAATAAATTAGAAAAAAAAACATTGTATCATGACAACATAAATACGAGAGCATTTATTATTGTAAGAATAAGATGCATTTATTGTTTTATTCCTGCTTCAATAGAGGATGGTAAACTTTATATTACATACGTTTCTTACTTTAATTGATATACTTATAGAGAATACAGTCATGTTTGCTACGTAGCTAGTACAAAAAAAAAGGATTGCTGGTCATGCAATAAATGTGGAACAGGTGGTCTGTTGAGGTCCGTAATAGTAAATATTAAACGCAAACGTATGCAATTATATCAAAACTTTAAAAAATTATTTAGATAATAAATTACTCTAGCTTGGCACACAAAGTACATTCACTCAAACGCTAATATACACATGTGTATATATTAGCACATTTGCAATTACTACCAAGTTTTAAAAATCTCAGTCGTAATTTTGTAGTTTTACTATCATATGATCTGCTTCAAATGGAATCTGGTTATACAATTTAAAATGTTTATTTTAAATATGCAAATCAACTGTTATTTATTTATTTTAATAGACATGATGAACAGACAGCTGGAGAAATAGTGTAAAAAGAAGGAGAGAAACAGAAAAACGACTCAGAGAGAGAGAGCGTTTGAGCGAGAGGGGGTAGAAGAGAGGGGTCCTCTCCTTTTGATACAATTATTCTAACCTCCCCCCGCCCCATCCGCCTCTTCTTCCTCCAGACAGCTAGAGAAGAGAACCAGAAAAACGACTGAGAGAGAGAGAGCGTTTGAGCGAGAGGGAGTAGAAGAGAGGGGTCCTCTCCTTTTCATAAAACCATTCTACCCACCCCCTTTCCACCAATCACACATCTTCTTCCTCCTTGGCCGCCATGTTTACTGAGCCAAAGGCCTCCTATTACTAGTAATGTTAGGCTTTCCTTTAAAGTATGACTTTGAGAGGGCTCATGAGTTGGCTAAGTTGTGGTATCGAGCCGACGGCAGCTGCCTCAATAATTTTCCAACACAATATAGATATAGAAGCCAAACAATGAAAGAATAGGAAACTGAGAAATCACTGAAGGGAATGGAAGGGTGTTTCAAGATAAGAGATTTACAAGTGATATGACAGGCAGGTGTCTACTGCGGCCGGAACGGCGTATCGGCACTTTTTTTTTTTTAATTTTTTGCATCGATTATGTCACAAAATATTAAAATTTCCTAATTAAGAAAACGATATTGAAATATTATAGTGATATTATTTCTATAAAGCTATTCTTAGAAAGGGATCTAACAGTATAAATAAATTTGTAACAGGCGCAAAATAAGTAAAAAGAATGCTCACGACGCGACTGTTGCACGTATGATGTCGGCCTTCCTTCTGCTGGCTTGCCGGAGCGCTAGTGGCGAAAACGTAAACAAATAAAGTGATATATTTAAATATGATTTGACAGGATGACCACCCGATACTGAAACTGGATTAGGCAAAAGAGAAAGTGCGTTACTTTGCAAAAAAATTTATGTTAATGGCGGAAGGAAAGTATTTGCAGAATTAGAAAATTTATTTATATATTCCAAGATTATTCTATGCAGTTCTTCTAAATGGGAACGCGGATTCAACAGTATGTACTTTATTTTAATTGAAACAAGAAGTTGCTTAATGATTTAAAATGTTGCAATTTTATAATTTATAAAAATCAGTGATCCACCGCAACATTTATTCAATCCGGAAGAATATGTTCAAATTTGGCTACGAGCACACCATTCTGCTGGTGATAATGGAACAAAAAAAAGCTGCAGCGTAAGACATGGTCTTTAATCCCATTTGGGAATTGTGGAATGTTTTGTTTTTACCAGATAAGAAGTAAATATAATTTGTTGATTAATGTGTAAATAAATATCTAACACGAATCATCTTTAGGCTACATGAACCTATCTTACTCTCACAGCGAAAATTGAAGATGCGATAACAGTGCTTTTTAACTAGGTTGACTAGACATCCTGGATTTCTCGCATTTTTTTCCTGTCACTTCGAACGTTACGGTACCTATTTTTTTAGCAAAACACTACTGTAGATACGGGGACTTGAAATATCTTCTTTTCCTGAGTAGGATAGGATTGAGAATTGTGGTAGTATATTGACTGGGCACTTTGGTTGGCAATCATTTACAGAAAATAGGCAGGTATCTTGTCCTTTGTGTCAGAATTGTGGTGAGGAAATCAGGAAACAGTATACCACTACCCTTTCCCACTACCCTAGGTGTACCCATTTCACTAATACGAGATTCCGAATAGTTGGAAAGGCAACACTCACAAGCGAATGGGTAGTTGGAGATTAAAGATATCTTAAGATATTGTCAGGGTGGCTTCTTGGGAGTTTTTTTTTTTTTTTTTTTTGTAGGGTTAAAAGCCATAATGGTGTAGTCCCGCTCCTTCGGGCACCGGTTGTTAATAATAATAATAAATTACCAGTACAGTGTATGGTATTTATAGATACATTTGAAGCATTGGTACAATTCCAAGTTTGTTTTTCCTGAAAAATTTATATTAGGAAGTTTCAGGATCTCCTGTCAGTAGGTTTAAATTGAAACTGCCGCATAACAGGTTTGTTGTTTGAGACTGGGCGCTGCACACAAGTCACACCCAGGTATACCTGAAACATCCCCCATCACTTTTTTTATGACAAGCCAAACTAAAATTTGTAAACGTTGCAGTTTTAAATACAATTTGTTTATTTACAGAAGATAAAGTAGTGTGAGTGTTCCATATCTATTTTATTATTGGTTCGTTTTTGTCTTTACAGAAATCGAATCAATTTATTTCGAGAGGTCAATATTGTTTGTCAGATATTTATATTATTAAAATTTATATGCAAATAAATGTTTATCCATATTCATTCATATGAAATTAATTTTATCTATAATCATGTTTGCCAGGCATCTTCACAACAGAGCCAGCCGAATCCACCACCACAGAATTCATTGGCAGGTGCACTAGCCAGAGCGTTAGCTGAGAGATCCAGAGACATTCACGGTGATAGCAGCGGATCGAGTGATGACGACGATGAAGAAGATGATGAAGAATGGGAGGATTAATAATAATACTAATCATATAGATAACCATTTAGTTCCCATACCGCTAACATGTTCAAAAAAACGGTTAGTGGATCAGTGTTCTATAGTAATAATTAGTAATGCAATCTTAACTTACCTCCACCTGTTGATTTTTATTAGAAAGTTTTATTTTTGAATTTTTAGAAGCATACGCTCCTTCAAGTGGCTTAAGTCTGAAGACATAGTTATTGGTTATTAGTCGAAAATTATTGGTTATTGGTCGAAAACAAGTCAATTTGTTTGGGAAACGTATGTTTTTATTATTCAGCTAATTTTCAATGTATATGTGTTTTTTTCTTCTTCCCTGATGAAAGTACTCGTACCATTTGGGAATTTATAATGTATGCTCTATTTGCATCCAAATTGTAGCAATTGTTGGCCGTTAGAAATGATCAGATGTATCTGTTAGTTGGCTGATCGGCCAGGGGGTATCATAAGAAAACACACAAAAAATTTTTTAAGTGTTTTTTATTAATAACCCGACGTTTCGATAAACAATGTTTGTCGAAACGTCGGGTTATTAATAAAAAATACTTAAAAATTTTGTTTTGTGTTTTCTTATGATACCCCCTGGCCGATCAGCCAACTAACAGATACATGAGTAAATAGATGCTCTATTTGCTTATTATGTGCTAATCTAAAGCATAAAACAAATGATAGAAATTAAAATATTTATTCAAAAGAAAGAGATGAAATAGCATTAAATGATTACAGTCGTTATTACTTCCATCTTCATATTTATTATTATAATGTTACTGTTACTTTGTTTCATTTCTTTCTTCTTTTTTTTTTTTTTTTTTTACTATTTCTTGATTTGTGATAAAAATTTAGAAAAATAATTAAGTGTTCTTGAACTTAATTTTTCTGTTAGCCACTATTCTTCATTATAGGTCAACCAAAATTTCTTGAATCTAGGCAAATGAAGGAAGGGCAGCCGATTTTGGTCGAAAGAATACGAAATTCATCGTGTATATAAACGTTCACCATACTGTATAGTGCTGGAAAGTTACTACACTAAGTACTTAGAAAAAATGTAATGTTTACAAAAGTTATTTCGGTAAAATTGAGTTATCTTGGGACAAGAATGGCTGATACCTTATAGTTGACCTATAGCTCGGAATCATTCCTTTTTGAAATTTGTATAGCCCGAGATGATTGCCCATAATATGGACATCTTTTGAGATGTGGCATCTGTTGTGAAGCTATGCACGAGTTTTTGTTATGCTCATTTAAAACTTGAGTTAATTGATTTTACATTTTTTTCCTTGAATTAATGACTAAAAAAAAAAAAAAAATGGTTTTACCAGAATGAACCCAATAACTTTGCCAATTTCTGTTATATTTGCCAATGTGCTTTTAATGTATGTTCGTGGAACTTTATTATAAGAGTCATACAACCTTTGGTCTTTTGGCCTCTTTTACTAATTGACGAGCTCTTTTAATTTTTTTATTGTACCAACCTATGCGCCAACGCAGCTGTATTCCAACTTCTTATAGGTATAGGTACATATATTGTATATATTATATTTCGTGAAAATTAGTCGCTTATAACTACGTAAATTTATTACAGTATAGAAAAATCATTGGTGTTTCACAAAAGAATTGTTTTTTTAATAAAACATGATAAAAATCTGATTTATACAACTATGTTTCCTCTTCGACTTGTCACAATGTCAAAATAGCAATGAAATAGCACGTTAAAAGAAATTGTTACTTTCACCTCCTTCTGAACCCCCAAAAATAATTTTTTTTTGGAAAACTGATTCAAATAAAAATAACAGACTTACAGTATGCAAATACTGCCCAAAATTCAAGTAAAATGGTTGGATTCAGTGTTGAGAAAATCGCAGAAAAAAATTTAGACCGAAACTTTCAACCAATCATTTTATTTATATTAATATCAAGATTTGAGCATTCATTTTTGAGATGTATGTGTTTGTATTCGCTTAAAACTTGTTTCTCCACTCTGAAGGGTCCTCAAACTTGTATTACACCATTAAAAGGAAATAAATAAAATCAAAATTCAGATTTTATATGTAAAACGAGGGAACGTGTGTAATATTGTTTTATCACTAATATTTTTAGAGAAAAACTACTGGTCTTTCAGATTACATCCTTTATTTCTTAATACTTAAATTGATAAAAACTTAATCCGTTATACTAATTTTTAATTAATTTTTCATTTTAGATTCAAATCGGCCATAGACGTCATTGGGAGGAAGGAATATATATGGAAAATGAAAATTACATAAAGAAAATTGTGATTGTTACATCAAAACTAAATCTCAGTACTTATCTGTTGCCTTGTTTATAAAAACATGACTCACTTACTGCATTATAAAAGAATAACTGGAAAGCCATAGTCTTTCGAGACGAAATTCCAGAGGAATTAGGAAGAAAATAACTTAAGAAATTAAAAAAGTTTATTGGGTAGAAGTTAATAGAAATTTAGTAGGATAACATATTGATGCAGTGCCAGATTGGAGAAGATTTTACACTAGTTTTATTATCTTCTTTAAAAATATTAGAGATAAAAATTTTCAGTGATCAAACATTATTGTAATTATAAATATTATTGTTTTTGTTATTTCAATTGTTATTACATTATGTTTAAATGTAATTGTTATTATATTGTAATATAAGTCGCATTACTGTAAATATAAGTATCAATACGGCCTAGGCTCTTATCCGCAACTTTTTATTTTTTTTATTGTTTTTTTTTTTGTATTAATAAACAATTTCTGCGAAAGGATTTCATAAAAACGTTTTGTCATAACGTTTACATTATTATTAAATGAATCAGTTAATTTAGGGGAATGTCTATCAAAACTTTCTGTATTTTTTTTTTCATTTGACATTCTTGAATATTTCTTCACATCTTCTGTGTTCTTGATCCACTGTAGACGATAACCAGCATCTCGAAACTGGTCTGGAAACCCAACAAGATAAGCTGTGTTACGAACTGACACCGATAGATAATATGGTCCTTAATTTCAAAATACACTACATCTGTGAACGATTTTAAATTATATATTTATTCTCTTTTTTTTTTAACTTACAAAATAAGGAAATGTTATTTTTCTCAATCGTAGAAAGTTTGTATTCAGCAGAAATTAACAATAAATGGATGAGTGCAATGTTGTTACTGATATAATGAAAAAATTAAGATTGTTACTATACTAATCTTTTTAACATCAGCATTGTGTTAGAACAGATTATTTAAATAAACCTATACATATATCTATTTGTACTTTGAAATTTTATCAATTCCTATACAAAAAATATACTTAAACCTAATAATTTTAAACTTTATTTACTAACTGCGCATAAAAGAACATTTTTATTTGAAAGATAGTAATATTTTAGCCTGTTGAGTCCACCACAGATTCCTACCTTAATTCTGTATTACTTTGCATCTGATTGGCCTAGACCATGCCTTCTGGAAAGTATCTGCCAATGGTGTTTTGTACTTCTATTGAGTACTCCTCCTTTTGTCTGAAGAAAGAAACTGTCAGTTTCAATGTGCCTATGCAGATTTTGCGTTTCCATTTTCAAATTTGGCGGGGCCCACTACCAAAAAAATGTGTTTTTTTTTTACATTTTTATTCATATATCTCATTAATAATGTGAAGCTAGAAATTGCTGGTTGAAGAGAACTTTGTACAAGTTATGAACGGAATTAATAAAGTAGTTTTTGACTTAGTTAATTCCTGAGATATGAACCTACAAAGCGGAGATTCCGGGTTCGAATCCAGCCTTGCTACCTTTGAATTTCTTCTTGGAGCCCCTACAGCTCACTGTCCAGTGATGGGCAGTGTTTCTGTAACGAGAGAACACTGTCCGGAGGCCGGCAATGCATTCAGAAGGCTCCGGGCCCAAATGATACTAGGTGTTGATGCGCCTTAAATATAAAAAAAACAGCATTCAAATAAATATCTATGCCAATATTGAATAATAGCTTACAGTTTTTATGTAGATACTGCCTAGCGTTGTTGAAACATTCGAAAAGTAGCAATCAAATTGTCGCCCTCTTTCAGCAGTTGTAAAGTTTTTTCAAACTATAGTGGAAAGTACGCAGCCAGCATCGGCTAAGGTTTTAGCTCGTTTATTCTTAACGGGATAGCTCCTGACCAGAGAATAAATCTGTCTTTTCTCGTTAATAAATAGCATGGAAGAAGTAGACGTAGTATTTCAATATGTATGTAGGTAAAAAGTCGGTAGCTTTAGAGAAGTGGCCAATGTATTCAGCGCCCGCTCTAGCGGTTACTTCGCCCCGGACAAAAAGACTAATTGCCGCCCCTTAAGAATTTATAGACTACCGATCAGAAGTTTGGGATCTGTTAAACAATTTGCCTTGAACTACTTCACTATAGTCGATCGTGTCCAATTGATATCTTAAAGTTGTTCTTAAATCTGCCACGACAAGTCCCTAATAGTTTCGTTCGCTGGAAGTTGAATGACGGCAAGTGAAAACCAAGATTTTTAATAAATCTATAAGATTCTGGCTGAAGATTTTATCGATGTAAAGCAGCTCAACCCTGAAGATACGCTATAGAAGACTTGTGAAGCTTTTGGATGGTTCTGACATTCCTTTTAACTGGGTAGCATCTTCTATAGATTAATTGTCCCTTAGCTAATGGTAGCTCACATGTAACTATTAGGTGCTATCATTAAAACCAGATTGATAGCTCAAATTAGAGTAGCTAGTGATCGTCACCCCAGGATTTTTTATAATGGAAAAGCCCATTTATTTGATCCTAAAAGAGTTGCTTTACTTGTGCGGTGGGAAAAAAATGATAATATTATGCACTTTATTTTGGAGTTCCCTTATTATAAATTTTGAGAAGGTTGTTGTTAAATAGGTATTTACCTTCACACAGTTCTTATGTTTTTGCTAACTTACTAATATAGAAAATACAGAAAAGTTAAACCACTTATTTTATTTTATCTCTGAGACTTTGGAGGAAAGATATACATAGGTTTGTAAAGGTATTATTTACTACCTACGAGGAGATCCCTCAAACTCCTTCCCTAAAATAATTTGTATAAATGAATAAAATCTATTTAAAACATTGTTACTATCTACTTTATTATTCAAGTATTTAATATTATTTTACTTTGAAGATTAAGCTGTAATGTTTCTGCTTGTAACGTTTGTATTTTTCGTTCAGCTTTCAGCAGAGGTCAATCTCTTGCTATAGAAATGTATAGTTTCTTTAGGCAATAAATAAATATTGAATGAAATTTCTCAAGAAATGTTTCAAGCAATTGGACCAGCCATTTTAAGACATTTTGAAGCTGCTTTCAAAAAAATATCCAATACAATATTCAATCAAATAACAACAAACGAAATTAGCCCATAAATTTTATTGACATAGATAAAACTAGCCCATAAATTTTGATTTAGATAAAACTTCTTGAACTATATGTTGGTACATATAAATGCTTATAAAAATAATGATTATATAGGATGGATTGCTATTTGAATCTATCCTTCTATAGTCTAAAAATTTCTCATTTTAACATGGTATAAGTTATTACATACGATAATATTAATATTCGTAGCCCTCTTTAGCTTCTAGATGAAAAACAAATGTACATGATAAAGAAAGGAGGGAAAAATGTTATATGAAGCATTAATCCATAAAAATATTTTGGCAAATAATATGCCAAGAATTATCTTAATAGCTTGCGAAAGAATTATAACGTGGAAAAAAGATAAATAAATATTTGTATTTTATTAATATATATTAATATAATGAATATGTTCATTTATTTCTAGTTTAAAAATGAAGTGTACGCTTCTTTTTTCAATTATAATGTACATCTAATTAATTTTTTAGTCTTTGTGATTTTCTCCATAAAAACACCGACGAATTTTATTAAATTTGGTATACTAACTATAAAGTTTGACGATTACAATTTTGAAACTGGAGTAAAAGAAACTTCTGTGAGTGTTTCACACCAGATTTTTTTTGTTTTCTAATTAATAAAGTAACTAATTAAAATTAGTATATTTGTAGTTATAAACATGGCCACCAGATAACAACACCTACTGAAATATCAATTTTATTTATGGTTATATAGTTTGTCACTAGGTGTCGCTACTTCCAAAGATTTTTTTTTGGAGTCCATACATACGCTAACCACTACCCGTCCCTTCACAAACAAGCATATTAAAGTATATAAATTTTTTTACATCATAGGATGGCGCTGTGATCGGGTGGCAAATTTTGGAACTACAATTCTGAATATCTAGAAGCTTATGCTTTCTAGCGGCAATTACTTGAACTACTACAAATTCTGGGTTAAGTAAGTGCTGTTACCTGGCGGTGAATTCAGAAAGTTAATTTTATTCGATTTTAACTATTTCTTTTTATTTCAACTAAAATGTAAAATTTTAATTTTGTTTGTTGGTTTTATAAGAATACAGTCCTAATTTTTTAGTATAAACTTCATCTACAACAAATTACATTCTTAAAGCAGTTAGAAAAAAGAAAAATTTTATATTTGTTCCTTAGCTCTATCTTTTTTTATGTCTTTCATTAATTATTTAATTATTTGTTAAACGGGACTAATTGTGACTCTAAAATTAATTAAGTTATTTTCTCTCTCATTAGTTACATGTATTTATTATATTTAATACCGATTTAAAATATTCTTCAAATAATTGTGAAGGGTGTTCTATCCCAAGACTTAAATTGTCTGCAAATTGCCGTCACAAGCATTGCTACTGGACTGATAGAGAGCTTGCTATCATATAATGCAATCTTATTTAGGTAAATAGTATAATCCTCACCTCCTTTTTATTAATCTGTAACACATGTGCCCTAACCGTTTATTTGCAAATGAATTATACAATAAAGGAATGAAGCGTAATTGTTTTATACCAGATTTCTTTTTCCTAAATTGCGGCAATAGACTAAACAAATTTAGGGATGTCAAATCTAGACTATGAGGAAAAATGCAGAATTTGTCAACAGAGCATCATTTTGATTAGGAACATAATATTTTTCTTATACAACTTTTATTTGAATTTTATTTTGCGCATTATTTGTTTGTCTCAAAAGTTTTATTTTCGGGACTTCATCAGTCATCAGTTATTTTAGTGGTACTTTAGAGAAAACCATTATTGCTAATCAGTAATTTTAGTGATACTTCAGAGAAAAGCATATTGCAATTGTTCCTTCAGAAAAATGTGGCAAATAAAAGTGATGAGAATTCAATAAGGACAAGGGACAAGGTTTCTTCAACTGGGGAGTAGCAATCCCGAAGCCACGAGCTTCATGACGGAGCCACTTTCAGCTCTGCTAGGCCTGATGAGGGCGAAGGTGAGGGATGTCATACCCAGGATATACACAATAGACCTATCAATGAAGGTCGCAGTGGAATGAGGCGTGGCCCTCCCCGATCCAATCTAACATAATTTACACTTTTCCCTTTGAGAAACCATTTACCTCTTGGATTTGTTAGTAATTCACAGAGAATAATTTCTTTCAAATTATTGATTCTGTTTATAGATTAGGACTTTGTATTGTTTGTCAACAAATCATTATTTACTTACTTTTTATTCTATTTTATTTATGGGATTAGTTCACTCCTTGAGCTTCACGGTTTACGAGTACATCTTTACGGATGCGAGTATATCTTCACGGTTTACGAGTACATCTTATTCCAACGCTGATTTTTCCTCTTTTGAATTAATACAAAATGGGCAAAGTTAAAGAACTTAGTGTTGCTACCAGAAGTGCCATATAAACTTTACATAAAATAGGGAAATCAGAACGAAAAATAACGGCTGAACTTAAAATTTCAAAAAATGGTGTTCACGGGGGTATCAAACGGTTATAAAAAATATGGTGATCATGAAGATTTACACCGCTCCGGGAGACCAAAATCAACAACCACAGCTGAAGATAAGTTCATTATTTTATGAAGTAAAAGAAACAGACGACTCACAGCTCCAAAAATCAGAGGGGAAGTTATTAAAACAAGTTCGAGGCCAATTCCTGTCTCAACTGTTCAGAAGCGACTTCGTCAAGCGAACTTCATACGAAGAGTTGCAACGCTGAAACCATTATTAAAGGGCGCAAACAAGAAGAAACGTTCAGAATGGGCTTGAAAACAAAGACTTCACAGTGAAAGGTTGGAGGAACCTTTCAGCTCAGAAAAACTGCATCCACAATGCATAAAACCCACCGTTATGCAGGGCTCGGGCATGGTTTGGGGATGTTTTTCAGGCTATGGAATAGGTGATCTCGTCCGTATTGACGGGATAATGAAAAAAGAAAATTATAAAAGCATTTTAGAAAATCACGTCTTACCCTGCGGTCAGCGATTGATTGAGGAAAAAATCATTATGCAACAGGACAGTCACCCTAAACATACTTCCAAATTATGTAGACAATACCTTAAGGAAAAAGATGAAAAATATGTGTCAATATGGACTAGCCTTCGCAATCCCCGGACTTAAACCCAATTGAACTTTTGTGGGATGAGCTAGATGGGAAAGTTCATCTCAAGTGCCCTAATTCTCTAAATACTCTGTGGCAGATACTGTACAGTGTGTGGAGTAATATTGAATTCGAAACAATCAATAAATTGATTGAGAGAATGCCTAGAATTATAAGAGAAGTAATTAAGCGGAAAGGTTGGTCACTTTGATGAAAAAGCCGTTTAGTCTAAATTTATTTTTGGGAAAGATTTACACTTTGTAATGAATTTGTTACCGCTTATATTATTGTATATAGATTAAATATAACATTTTTGAAATACTGACATTTGATTTCATTCATAAGAAATCATTAAATTAATAAAAATAAATATAATACATTTTTATTCTAGGTAGTCCAAACTTTTTACCAGCAGTGTATTTTATTAAGCAAGTCTATGCATGTTCAAACACAACAAGCTGAAGCAGCACTCTGTTTGCATGCTAATGCTATTCTGTTTGAGAGAAGTATATGCTTGTTCAAACAAGTTCAAGCATCGTCCTTTACAAATTCTGCGATAATTTTTCAATAATAAAGTAAATATTTTTAGCTTTAATACATAAGCTATATAAATACGCCACGCACTATAAATTTTTAGCGAACGAAAAAATCGATTAGTGAAATTTGAGTATTTAACATAAAAATATGTTTTCCCACTTACAGCCAAAATTGCGCCCCGGACAAATGTCCGGGTTGCCCGCCCCTAGAGCGGGCTCTGATGTATTTGATTCCACATCTCCACGCTAAACAGTTTTTGCACTTTGAATAACATCCTATTGCCATCCGAATTTGTTTTAATAACTCTGAAAGAACCTTTTACTCCGGGGTGTTACGAGATTGAGAATTGAATCAATTATTGTTTTTCGAAATTTTTTTTAAAATAAAAAACGTAATGTATCCATGAATTTTTTAGATAATGAGCCACGAATTTTTTAGCTTCCTTGTTAGCTTTTAATCTCAGAGAATTTGATGCAGAGAAGTCTTAAGTTATGATATTCTTTATCGTCATTTTCTTACTTGATATCATCAAAGCTAGTAATCATAGAAAGTGCCTGCGACAATATTTTATTTTCCAGATATTTATTTCACTGAATACTGAATTGGCTTATAAATTCCAATTATCAAAATTGCGTTTGGAAGCAATTGTCTGGTTATCGGAAGAATCTGGTAAGACTTTTGAGATCTACGCAGATCATGAATTCTCTTACTTCCAGCATATGTCTGATTTTTTAAATGCACTTTGACTTGGTTTGAGATAGTGGGCATTTTGTGAGAGGTTCGTCAAACTCATTATCTAAACAAAAACAAGCCCAATAACTAAAATGGCAGATTATCAGCGGATTGAGATTAACTATTAGTCCAAAGTTGAGATTTTTTTTTTAAATTTCTCAAACACTTTTACACTTCAGATCGGTCTTATATTGGAGTATGTTTCTTCTTGAGAGTGAATTAGATTAACTTTTTTTTTCTCTTCTTTTTCTCTTTATATGTAGGAGGTAGTATTGCCATTGTGACAAATTTTCAATGTTGAGTTTCTCACGGAAACCATGTTTTGAGATATAAATATGAAAAAAATCTGATGTGATACAATCACACAACTTTCCCTTATTGCAAGATGGCAGATTTTCTTCACACTTACAAGCTTAGCTTAGGCTCTTTGTATACGTTATATAAGTTGTTGATATATCAAATTCAAAGAAAATCGTTACCGTTTTGGAGAAAATCATAAAAAAAATGAAAAACCATTCAGTAAAGTAGCACTTCCGTTGATGGGTTTTGTCCGGAATCTTCGTGTCTGATGCGGTGTAGTACCTAAACAGAATACCAAGTGGGCTTCCTGCAACTTTTCGTTTTTGAGATATTCTTTTCACACACACATTTTTTTTTGGACCCAGGGGACCTCGAAGGGTTTCCGGTGAAAACTCAATTTTGAAAATCTGGCACGATCGCAATACTTCCTCTTAACAGCAGTTAGCGAAAGTAAAAATGTTCCTTCGAAACTTGTAAAAATGGTCTGTAAAAATTGGTTAACCAAAAGTGCAATTTCATAGTATAGGTTTTTGGAGTTTCTTGTAACTTACTCAAAAATGATTTCCTTTAAACTTGACAGATAACTTCACAGATAGAAACGTATTACTTTTATTTTATTTTATTTATTAACAAGCTTATAGGTGCAACACCTTTAGCCCGGAGTTGCTACAAATGAAAAAAGAACTTAAAGTACACATTCCATGAATTAAAGTAATAAAATACAGATAATAACATAATGCATAATAATACACACACAAAAAAAAAATACATAATTGAGGTGATGAAAACTAAGGAAGAAAAAACAAAAATAACCAGACCGGTACATAAACAGAAAAGGATAACCCGAATGACATCATTCGTTTATCAAAAAACTTTTAATTTTTAAAGCCTCAGAAACATAGTTATAAACATCACACATTTGTAATTTAGACCCCATTGATAACAAAGTCTGGTACTGATGTTGGGGAGGTGACAAGGAATCAATATACTTTGCTAAGTAATATGTATGTAAAACTTGGTAAACGGGGCAGTCAAATAGAAAATGGATTAAAGAATCGGGGGCCAAGTCATGGCACAGACTGCAGATACTATTACTGTCAAAAAACATATTTAATGCCATTACAGTACAGAGTTGCAATTTTAAGGTTTGCTAATCTTAACTGAAGTATAATCCTTAATAAATTAATTGAACAACTCCAATCTAAATAATTCTCTGTTAGGCCTAAGGCGCTTAAATTTCTGTACTGTTTCTGCTTCGGCGGTACATATACTAAATTGGAACGATTACTTTTATTTGAAACTTTTTCGAAAAGCACCTCTATATTTGTGTTCAAGACAAATACGTAAAATTTGAATTTAAAGAAAATTTGTCATTTTATAGAACTTTCTAATAAAAGGAGTAAGAGAAAGTCATGTGAGTGGTTCACAACAGACTTTTTCCTATTGAGGGGACCCCACAAACGAGAAACTGGCGAAAACTCAATTTCGAAAATCTGGCAATATCGGAATGCTTTTTCTTACTAGGAGTAGGAAAAAGTAAGTAGGGTATCATTTGGAATTTTTATTTTAAGACAAGTGGTGGTGCAAATTATCACGCTGTATCACTAACAAACATCCAAAAAGAAAGGGATCATTTGGAACTGAAAACTCGACGCAATCATGTTTAAAGACCGAGAGTAGTCAGATTGAGAACGTGTAATCACAAGACTTTTAGTTCTGGCATTCTCATACTTTCCCTTTTTTTCTGATAAATTGGTTCATCCAAGGAATCGAAGAACCTGACTTATCGCACCAAACACGATAGAGCTGGGCACATAATTGTGCGAGGGTGTATTTAATATCAATTTGAATGAAAAACATAGAAGAGGCACGGTTATTGTTATATTAAATAATAGAAAGGTATCTCATGGCATACTTCATGAAGCTACTGTGGTTTTATATTTATGTACGCGTTTATAATTTCAATATTGGTCAAAATTTGTTATGCATTCGGAAGTATCGTAATTGTCTCTAAAAAGATTTCTTAAATAACAATTTTAGATAAATATTTAAAATAAACTCTTCACAGTATATTTGAACTTTCACTTCCTAATTTTTGGTAAGTAAACACTGTTTATAGGAAAGTGCTATAAAGGAAGGTTATAATAAAACGAGAGTATCACTCATTATTACATGAATGAACGAATTCGCGGTGTTCTTGTCAGATTCTAGTTATAATTTAATCCAATGACAAAATTATTTCAGTGGTTGTTATGCATATCTCTTTATGTAGCTGTCTGGCTGGCTGTTTTAACCAGACGTGTAAACAACGCATTTATAGATGAATGGATTGATATTATAAAATTTTCTCCTGTTATAATCATAATTCTCTTCGGTGTAAGCTGATATATTATCGTCCCTGAATTTCATGTATATTTATTATTTATTTAACGTTCTCAACTTCATTTCAAGGTTTACTCCGTAACTGTTGTACTGTGGAGAGTCTACACTTTTAATGACTGCCCAGAAGCTGCCGCTGAGCTTCAAGAGGTAATTTTCTGTATTTTTGTAGAAATTAGATTATGCTTAAAAGTGCATAAATCCTTACTTAATTTTGTATTCTTTCTAGCAAATAAAGAAAACCAAAGAGGAATTGAGAAGGAAAGGACTCGAAATCTGAACAAAGAAATCTACATTCCTCCAAAATAAGAAAAATTGTTATATAAATAAATATTCACATTAATTCACGTTTCATTTATTATTATAAACCTATATAATAAATTATAATACAAATTTACTTGCAAATTTACAGGGAACATTGCGCTCAAAAGAGCAAATTTATATCACCTAACACAAACGACAATTATTCACGAAGATCCTTTATCACTTTTTCTCTCAGTAATGCAGAGATACATACATCTGCTTTGTTTTAATTTTTTTCTTAAACTGTAGAACTGAGAGTCAGACAAAATGCATATTGTTATGTATGGTGTCGCTTATAATTCGTCCTTAAGGTATTTGGGTTTCAATTCTTGTATCCTCTTAATGAAATCGGTTTTTTCTATACAACCTTCGCAAACTTCATCCCAATCACTAAGTATTTTTTTTAGGTCTCTTACTTTTAGTTTCTTGAGATCAACAGTCCTCAGGTCAATGGTTTTATCTGTTTACAAAAAAACAAAATAAGCTGGCAATTAGAAGTAAGTAATCAAAACCAAAAATATTTAGTCAATCGGAATAGATAATTTATTACCATATCTCAGTGCACAAATTCCTCCAATTTTAGATGCTAACCTCTCACATAATTTATCAATTGGTAGGGAATATGATAGAGGTTTCGATAAGTCCCTTAATATGCTTGTAGCGGATTCTTCCAATCCTCCAAGATAGTAACACTGAAAGTAAGGAAGTCAAGCACTATCATCTTATTCTACACTTTTTCTATATCATCGAAATGTGAGTTGTACACAGAAATAAAATGTAATTTCATAATATAATCTTATATACTTACAAATTTGTTGTCCTTAAGCTTAGCACTGTTATTGCTATTCGCTGTGGTTTTACAGAATTTCTTAAATTCTGTTTCAATTAATTGAGGGTCAGATTTAATTTTGTCAGTTAACCGGGAACTAAATCTTTCCAACACTGAGAAACATACTGCAAAAAAAAAAAACAATTTGTTATTCAGCATAGCTTTTCTGAATATGTTTGTTTTTTTAAAAGAATCATTGGATAGTTGTGATTTTTGGGTATTACTATGATTTGCATTTAGGATCAACATCCAACGTTTACTAAAATATGCTAATAAGTATTTAGTCTTACCTTCGCAATCTTCCCTCTTTAAAGTATGTCCCTGTCGAAGGAATAAACAAACTATAGAAAAATACAAAATATATTTTAAGTCTGTTCCCGTCATAGTTACAATATTTTGTTAAGTCCGTAGATATTCAATACTAGAAGGGCAAAAATTATGAAACAAAAGTTTAAAAAAATAAATCACTTTCGTTCTCAAAGACTCAGGATTAAATACCCGGTCCACCAGAACTCTACACAATGTAGATGGAAGGGACTATACATTTCATAGAACACGTTAACCTCACATTACAAAAGACAAATGTCTCTTTTCCATTGGCTGATAAAAATGAGCGCGAATTTCAAAAAGAATACTCCTTTGTCCTTCGTAAATGTTAGTGTTGAAATGAAATTATTGAAAGAAAGCTACAGAATTTCTTTTACAATTTAACTTCCTTTACACATTTTAATTTATTACTTTCAAATGAACAAATTCTTTTACTTGCCAATTGCTACCTCATTTTAAATGAAATGTATAAATTTTTACTTTCTCATACTACAGCTACGAGGGATCGTGTTAAATTTTCGATATCGAGTTTTCACCGGATATAACATGTTTTGAGGTCCCCTGAGTCTAAAAAAGTGGTTTTCAGCAATTGGTCTGTTGTGTATAGTCACCATAACTCTAAAACGAAAAATCGCAGAAAGCTCAAACTTGATATTTAGATTAAGCGCTAAATATGGGACCCTACAATAAGGTTTTAATCAAAATCGGTCAATCGGAAGTAACACTTTACTGAATGAATTTTTCGGTTGCTTTGCGGTTTTCTCGAAAATAGCTCCAACGATTTTTTTTTCTTTTTAACTTGGAATATTAACTTCACATATGTATAATCATTTGTAGGGATTTTCGGAAGAGGTGAGATTATATTTTCCTTTAAAGTGTTATTTCAGTTTATTATATCATTCTATCAGCTTTATAATACTGCCAAAATGCGATTTGAATGAAACTGGTTCACCGGAAGTGCAACTTTACTGAACAGTTTTTGCGACTTTCTCCATAGAAGTATCAATGAATTTCAGAAACTTTTAAAGCTGACACTCCTGGAGTACTGTAAACTTTTTGTATATTGTAATTAAAGCATGACTTACTTCATAAACTTGTTTTGCTAACCATAAACTATAGATTCTTACTTTTGTTGTGATAAGGAACTATTACCGAGATAATTCATTTAAGGCGTTTTTAAGGGAGGTGGAGGTTATGCTTTCCCCAAAAAGTAGTTTTATAATGTTTAGATCCTCCTATTCTATATACTGAAGAAACTAAACATCTAATAAGAATTATATCTCTAAAAGAATTAGTCAATTATTACTTGTAAATGCAGTAAGAGAAAGTGTTTCCCAGCAGATTTTTAATAATGAAGTTCTTAACAACTACCAACAATGCAAACAAAAGCTGTGAATCTTTTGATAGAAAAACTACAATGATTTCTTGAATATAATTTTATATTGCAGACTTCTTCCAAATGTGAATTTAATGCACATCTAAATTAATATTTTTTTTTTTTATCTAATCGGCTACTTTTTCTCAAATTTCTCATTCAATTTATCACATAATAGATGAAATAAATCTAAAAGTCCATTAATAAACCTTTGTTTAATTATGTAAATATATATTTATATTTAATTTCGTGAGAAATATTAAAATAGATGAATTTATTTATATTCCAGGTAATGCTACTAGATTTGATTGCCCTGGAAAACATTCATTCAGACAATTCAAAGCAGGCATCTAAGATTGGAACTTCTTTTTATCAAACTCTTCAATTATTATGCATTGTTGATGAAAATCTATTCAACAAATCCTATATAATTATATGTAAGCTCTTTGCTTCCTTTAATAATTTAAATGTAATTTCGACATTTGTAATTAAACTAAATGCTAAATTTCGATAATACGTAATAAGACTGTAAAGTAAAGTAACTCGCCGTTAACTGGAATTTAAATTTGTCAGTTATTAATCCAATCAAATTTTCTTTAACAAAACTTCCTAACATAAATCAAAGATTTTTGTCCTACAGTTTCCAATGAATTGCTTGCTATATGATTAATTTTTCTAAAAACTTCACTGAACAATTTCTTTCTTTCTCGGTTTTCTTTTTTTCTTTCAATAGTTATAAAGTTAATACATTTCATATATTAATTGTGGACTATTTTGTTCACACATACAAACTATTCGCTACATAAGAGCGAGCGAATTTCTAGTACATTTTTTCGAACTCATGGCACCTTAAAACATGTCTTTCTGGTGAAAACTCAATTTCGAATATTTGACATGATCAAAACACTTTTACTTACTTACTAAGAATACGAGATAATAATAAATCAAACATTTTTTAAATTAAATTTAATTTGTTCCAACAGATGCAATCCTGGTCGCATTCTACTATGAAGCTTCATTGTTAGTTCTAATATAGAACATAACACAGCGTAGAGTAGATTTTTTTTTTTCAAGAATAATCAAAATGTTTACTACAACAATCTATGTATAATAGTCGAATACTTTCATTCCTTGAAATATCGAAAAAATTTGATTTTTCTTTGATGTCTTTAAAAGCATTTTTTTTTTTTAAAGTTTATTTAGTTGTCATGCGGGTGTATTTTAGTACAAAATTTTACCATTACGATGTTTGTTTGTTGTTTTTTTTCTTTGATAATGGAATGCTCCCTTCCTTACTTCTATCATAATCTCAAACAAATAATGTAAGTTTACAGGTATAAACCTAAAGACAACTTAATCATTATATATTGTGGGGAAAAATAATTAGGAAGAAAAGATGCAATTATAAATTATATTTAATTATATAAGTACAATAAATTTTTATTTTTTTTAATTTCACTTCATAAATCTTGATATGATTACTTTCTTCTTCTTTTGTTAGTATAAGTTCTAATAGTAAAAAAATAGATTACTTCAAAGACACTAAGAAAACTGAATCCAAGGAATAGTCCCAAAAGGCCGCCAATATTAGCTGAAAATAAATATTTTTCAACCTATTCATCAAACATTTTTTTTTTTAATTCAATGAAAAGAATTTTAAACATTTTATCCATATCTAGATCCACTATTAAAGTGCATAAATATTTTGTTATTAATACTGTAGAAGTTAAGTGTACATATGTTTTCAAATCATAATAATAGAAAGAATTAGACATTTATTCTCATATCTCGAGTTGTGAAACGTAATAAAAAATAAAAATAACAAAAGAGAGAGAGAGAGAAATGAATGATTGTCAGCAAAATTGCTAGGATTGCAAAACATTCTAGTAAGAAAAGTTAGCAAACTGAAAAACATTGATATAATAATTACACGAACCAATAGAATTAAAATTTATGTTGAAATACACATACGACTTTCTCTTATGGCAATTTACATAGTTTTGCATTTATTTATATATAAGGGTATTAACCAATTAAAAATTACAGATACACCAGAAAATAAGTGCATCTGAAATATAATTAAAAAAAAAAAATCGTAAAAATCGATTGCAAACCAATTTTCTTCAAACTCATTAAATTTTTACGATTATGATTACTACTATACTTATATACTGTAGAATCATATAATATATTGAAATGACAGTTTGGAGAAAAGCCTCACGTGACCCCTCTACCATAATCCCCCTTAAATGAATTTTCCCGGAAAAATGTTAATAAAATGAAATTCGTAGCCCTTTCAATGATAGCATGTTATACCAAATTTAAAAGAAATCACTAGAGCTGTTTTCAATAAAATAGCAACAAAAAAAATGAAAAATTGATTCATTAAAGTGGTACTTTCGGTCATCTGATTTTGACCAAAATCATTAAAACATTATTGTCGCGTCCTAAACGAAACTGGGAGCGCCTAAACGAAATAGTTTAGCAAGTTGTAATAATCTGCAATTTTTCTGTTTTTGAGTTACGCTGACAAAACACAAACACACACACACAGAAATCAATTTCCAAACACCAATCATGAGTCAATACATTGATTTCCAGTGAAAACACAATATTTTTTTGAAAAGCTGCCACGATCGCAATACTTTCTCTTACAGCAATGAGAAAAAAATAAAAATTAATATTTTCATGAGCAAATAAGGTGAATTTTTCAGATATACAATTTTTGGAGTAGAAATATACTTTTTTACTTTGAAATAAAAAGAGGAGATTACTTTGAAATATTGCAATCGTTTCAAATTTTCGAAATTGAGTTTGAGTTTTCACCGGAAATCAATGTTTTGAGGTACCCTCAGTTCGAAAAAGTGTTTTTTTTTTTTAATTGGTTGGTGTGTCTCTCTCGCTTGTACGTCATCTAAGTGTTCACACCAGATTTTTTTCAATCAATTTATGCCTTTTTTCCACAAATTAAACTTTTTACGACAAAATTAAAATGATTTCAAGTAATATAAATCTTATAATATGTATTTATTTTTTCCTTATAAATTAAATCTTTCTGAATTTCAACTCTCTCAGTAACTTTCATATGAGTGAGTAGTTTAATTTGGTTGTAAAATATTTAATTTTAGTGGAAAGTGCTGTAATCTAATCACAGTCAACTATACTATAAATCTATATTATAATAATAAATAAATATAGGAAATAATAGTAGAAATATAAATAACAATAAGTAATATTACAAATAATAATAACAATAATAATAATAATAATAATAAATAGTAATAATGCAAATCTTAATAAGTCTGTATTATGCTATACCTTATACTTATCTAGTATGTTTAAACTTATTAAAAAGTTACTGTTTTTTTTCTTCCTTAATTTCCACCGACTTAAGTAAATGCTAAATGGAAGTTAAGACATGCTCATAGCTTTATCTGAATTTTTATTATGCAAATAAATATTAATTTTTATAGTCACATACTGACTGCATGCCATTAACCTCATTCCACAATTCTGTCTTGATTTAATATGTATCTTGAGAAATGTGGCTACAAAGGCAAATTCATGAGACTTAAAAGATTTTTTTGTAGCTCTTAGCTTATCCTGTGTTTGTATATTGTCTGTACAAGTAAAATGGATGTGGATGTATGTAGCCTTGAGCTAGAACTTCCCTAGGGTCTCGGATCAGTTTTTGATAAGCTTCATGTGTATTGTGTAAATGCTATCAGTCAGAACAAATGGTGCCCATCTTGTTAGCTGGAAACTTATTCTAAGATCTCTGAGTAAGGAGCATTTCTTAAGTGGTTGAATTAAAATAATATAATGCCTACCGATAAAATCTGTTAAACTGATCATTAAGTCCCTTCTCGTTCCAGAAAAGTATTTCCCACTGTATTTGATATAGACTGCTGTGAAATGATGTCTGGAAACATTAATAACAAATATACATTAAATGAGAGAATTGTTTTTTTACTAAAAACAAAATTCTAGGGCTTCCATTCCCAAAACAACAACACCTCAACAGAACAGTGAGCTTCTTAAGTTTTCCCGAGGATATTTCTAAAAAAAATAAAAACTATTTTAGTGGGATTACAAACATATTTTTCAGAAAATGGCAATTCTGCTATTTAAAATGCTCGTATTGTTTATACACGCTTATTACAATAGTTGTTAATTAATTGATAACAAACTTTAAAATCAGTTGTCAAATAATTTGAGTGAATTATACTGAATTGTCAGCGACAGCCTTTTCATAGCACAGATGCTAAAAATGATGACGAATACATGTTATGAAAATATGTTCTTCTACTGGCGCAACAGGGGTATGTAGCTGGCCTTAAGGCAGATTAATCTCCTTAAAAATCGCTAGCTAACTCTCACCGTTATAAGCATGTGTCAGGCTAATTTTAAACCTTTCAAATCTCTTCCTAACTGCCCCACCATCTATCCTTAGGATGCCCTTCTTGGCTTCCCTCCGTCTGTTGATTTCTCATAAATCTTCCTTGCGGCCGTGCAGTCTCCCATACTGTCAGGATGTGCCAAAACCATTTCAGCTACTGAACTTATACCTTCAAAGATAAATTTATATCTTCATCAAGTTTCCCTATTTTTTCTCTTTCGCCAAACGGACCGGTCCAAAATACGCCTCAGATTTTCTGACGAAGTTTTAAGCGTCCATATTTCTAAGCCTATATGACCCCTGGCTTTATTAGGTTCTTATAAATCCGATATTGTACTTATAATATCTTATAATACTTAGGTTCTTATAATATCAGACGATATTGCACTTACTTCTCGCTCAGTGTTGAGTATAATATATGCTTTCTCCAGTTCCTTCTAAAACGGACCAATGTAGTTTGATAACTAAGTTCTGAACAAGAGGGCAGGCAATTGCACGAAGCTTTATCCCATACATGACCTGTTTAGATTGTTATAATAAGTATAAAAAATGAATATACTTTCTAAATAGAATGATTTGAATAATGAAGCCTACTACTCTACAAACATATAAAGTCATAAAATAAAACTGATTTCTTTAATATTAAAAAGAAAAAATATATTGTTTTGAGAGCAACAAAACAATGACTGCTTCATTTGAATATTCACTTTCTATGTCTCTGAGTGAGATTTTGAATAATCTGAGAAAGTAAGGAGTCTTACATTATCTTGATTTGCTCTGAAATAAAGTAATTTTAGAGAATAATAATTATAGCAAATTGTTTATTTGGTGGGTCCCTAATGCCAGAAAACATTATGTCAGAGATCCTTTCCGTGAAAGTTTACTTAATTTTTGTGGTCAACATCTAGTTTCGACATTCTCTCGCCCATCATGAGAATGTCCTAACAGTGGGTTACCAAAGACTTCCCAACGCGAATTCAGCCACTCAGAGCAATCTAAGATATTAGACCGTGCTATGTAGGTAGAAAGGTCATTGATCACAAATTCAAACAGGCATTCTGCAAAGGATCTCTCTAATGATGACACTGATTCTTACCAAAATAAATCAACAAGCATCAAATATTACTAGGTGTAATTATTAGTAGATATTATGTTTCATAATATTATAGGTTCCAATATTATAATGATGATGACGAAATTATATGGAATTTTTAGTTTGCTTCAAATAAATTCTTGAATCTGTGAGTTGATGCAAATTATTTAAGTATAAAAGAATTGCAAATATATCTCAAATTTGATGACTCACTTACCTACTCGAGATTCTAAACACCGCATCACTCCAGGACCACATACCTGAATATCTTGGGTACCTGTAAATATTTAATAACTTTATATTTTCTAAATATTGAATCTAGTTCGTACAATTTGATTGATATATTTGTTATTAATAAGATTCATGGCCCAACCAGCGGTAATATTTTCATGAATAAGTTTGCAACTAACGTGGATGATGAAAGGCGCGGCAATTGCATATTTTTTCTGTTATATTAGCCTCACATTCAATCTCACAGTTTCTTTGTGTATATATTTTAAAATATTGTAAATAGCGTTCATTTTGAAAGTAACATCCTCTTTCCTTTGCATTCCAACTGCTAAGCCTTTTATCTATGAAGTGGATATTTGGGGTAAGAGTGATCAGCAGAACGTAGCCAGCTTCAGAATATAAAATTGGGTGAGAGTTACCTGGAATTTCGGCGGGGTTATGTATAAAGCCCTAAAAGAAATAAGATTAATCAAAAAAATGATTTTTTTATTGTTACTTAGATGCCAAGTTACTTTGAACAAACTCCTTTATTAGGTTTTTAAATAATGATTCAAATATAGTAATCAAAAATTTTATATACAATTTTCTTCCTAATTTCCATAACAGATTCGAGTGAGACATTATGTTTTAAATAGACAATTTACTAAAAGAAAATATCTAATTCTTTAATATTTCCCTGAGGATAAAGGAGACTTCTAGATTTGGCACTTTAAATTAATTACTAATTTATTACTGATTAATAATTAATTATACATAATATTAAAAAATATAAAAAGAGTAATATTTTACTTATAAACGAGAGCATTAATCATATCTCTCAAATGAATAAGTTGTAAAATATTTATTAATTTATTTGGATAATTACAGATAAGAAAATTACTAAGCCGAATCACAGCAGAATTCCACATGATACTCCACAGTAATACTAAAGTAATGGATTCCTACGATCAACCGAAAGAAAGGACATATTATGTTAGTAACTGTTACTCATGATAACTTACACTAAAAGTTTCGAAAAATAAAATTTCACATTCAAAACATAGGTACAATGGAATAATAGTTTTAAAACAATACATTTTTTGACCAATAACAAATTGATCTTTATGGACTAAAAAAAAAATTGATTCATTATAAGGGTAGCCTCTTTTAAGATAATTGTGTAGCGCAAGTTTGGTTAGAATGCCGAGTAAATTTATCTTTGGTTTTATGTCTGGCCATTACCGTACAAACATCTCATTGAGTAAATTTATTTTATTTAAAATAAAAATTACTCTATAAGATGCTAATGATCTAAATAATATACGCCAAAAGTAATGTAAAAGAAATGTAACATTTCTTGACCAGTTACTAAATTAACAACATTCGACAAAATTACACAAAAATTTGACACGATTACAGAAAGGGCATTTATATTTGAAAACAAAAATTTGAAACAGTGAAACATTGCACGGTCTTTCTTTACTGCAATTGTAAATAAGTTTTTTCAAACCTCTTAAGCTACCATACATCATAATTCTTTGTTTTTAGGACATAAGGAGCCTACTTATCTTAATATGATTGCATTATAGTCCATTATAGGCATAGTTTTTAGTGGGCATTCTTTCAACATATGTAAACTCTCGTTGCAAAAGTCGAGGTTTAATATAATGCCCTTGCCTTTTTGTTATTTTTTACAAAAATTAAATGTGGCTTAATACTTTAAAATAAACTCTTACTTAATTTATTTTTATTACAACAGAACTTTACTTTTATAGGTTCTGAATGTTACGTTTTCCAAGAAAATGTTAAATTTTTATTGTCACACAATAACAATATTATTAATTTGGAATAATAATGTGGATGAAATTCATTAAAAAAAAAAAAAATCATTTATTAAAGCATCAGATCTTTGTCATAGATAAAATTAATCGATAAACAGAATATTGATTGGGTGAGAACTGAGTCTAGTTGTGTAACATTTAAACAGGTTACAAATCTGCAGTAACCTTCCTTTGTAGTTTAAAAGTTTGAGACATGTTGTCTTACGGAATTATTTTAAGATATCAATAAAATTAAGTTTTTTTTTTATTAATTTCATATCCAAAGATGGAGTGCAAGAAAAACATAATCTACATGACGGAGGATGGCTTGAAGCCTGCTTCACCTTCTTTGGATGTATGGACAGTAAAAACTTTCAAAAAAAATTTAGACATTAAGGTAATGAAATATGACGTTCAAGAAATGGAATTTGATATAATTGGTATATTTCCAGCTTTGATAAATGCATTCCGACGAATTCTTATTTCCGAGGTTCCAACAATGGCAATTGAAAAAGTGATTGTACATCAGAATAAAACTGTGATGCAAGACGAAATTTTAGCTCATCGGCTAGGCTTGATCCCCTTAAAAGCAAATCCACGACTCTTTCAATTCCGCATGCCGGACGATTCGGTCGGCACGGACACAGATACTTTGGAATACGAGCTGAGAGTCAAATGTGTAAAGAATCCTCATTGCCGTGTAGGACATTACAGACCGGAAGATATGTATTTAGATTACCATGTCATGTCTAAAGATGTAAAGTGGGTGCCTATTGGTGGACAGAGTTCTATACACAAGGCAGAGGATGTAGGACCTGTACACGATGATATAGTTATAGTCAAAATGAGACCAGGACATGAACTCCATGTGACTATGAAAGCAGTAAAAGGAATAGGAAAGGATCATGCTAAGTTCTCACCAGTGGGAACAGCATCATACAGGTTGTTACCTTATATTGAGCTTTTGGACGAAGTAGAAGGACCTTCAGCCGAACGACTGAAGTCATATTTCTCACCTGGAGTGATTGATATAGTAGAAGTTAAAGGCAGGAAAATAGCCACCGTAAAGAATCCTAGGATAGATATGTGTTCCAGAAATGTGCTTACTGATAAAGACCTCAAGAAAAAGGTAGTTATTGGTAGAATTAAGGATCACTACATATTTACAATAGAATCCGTAATAAAAGTTCCACCAGATGAACTGTTTAGAGAGGCAATCAAAATTATGAAGAAAAAATGTACTGATGCTCTTTTGGAATTGAAAAAAATGGATATGAACAAATAACAATGTAAATTATTTTTTGTTTTAAATACTTTTAATGAGAATCAGATGCCAATTTTAAATTTGTCTAAAGTAAGCGAATGTGTAGTATTGCACTGTTGACATTAATAGAATTCATTTCATCTAGTTTAAATTCACACGAAACAGTTCGTGAAGAACCATAAGGATGATGCTTCTTGAAGAACCCCTGATCCCTTATTTGGTTTAATTATTCTCATAATGTGTACATTGGAATAGTGAAGAAGTGATTGTTCAGGATGTCTTTATTAATTCGTGTTTAAATGTTATATTTTTATTATTAAAAGAAATGGAAATATATTGAAACTGAATGACTTAACTTTTTAATAGCAATGTTCTTAAAGCTATTTCTTTTTATAATATTATATCAATACATACTACCACTTTTATTTTCATTGAATTTTTTTTTTTCTTAATATGTCAAAATTATTGAGTAACGAGGATTATATGATAGTCTTTTTTTTAAAATTTCTTTACAAATATATTTTGAAATACTAATTATTTTGTAGAATATATTTGAAATAATGATCAGTTTTTTATTTTTTGTATATACAGAGAGAGGGAAGAGAATTGTGTGAGTTCTTCTTTCTAAATACATTGAGACACCCACATACATCAGAAAACTTAATTCTTGTCTAAAATATAAAAGTGATGATTATATTGATTATGGATGCAATATAATATGTGTCGTTACTGGTAGTAAACAAAATGTATGAACTGTAAAACAAATTTGAATGAAAATTGTTTTGATCATAATCATGATTTGTCCCACTTCTAAAATTGATAGCGCAATTGACTTACGAAAAATCCCTTGCCTCCTGAGCTGCAGCTTTCATCAAAACTATCAGTTGGAATAGTTAGTAAGAAAGTAACCGCTGAAAATAATGATCCTTCGCCAGAAATCCAAGGGGGTGTTTTTTCATGGAAAGAATCATTAGGTGACCGTGCTTTGTCTTTAAAACCTGTATCCGGGCTCCAAACATTCTTTTTTCCTCCAAAATATTTGTCTGCCCAACATTCGGCCCTTGAAGGAACAGAAGGTTCATTTGTGTTAGCACATTGAAATGATTACAAATATTTTACGATGTACAAAACTTTTGGAAGTTCTTTTGTTAAAACTTCGGTTTTATGATTAACTGATAACAAATATACATAATATTTATTTGTAAATTTTTTGATAGAACGGTAGGCTGGTTTATTCGATGTTGCAAATTATGTGGATGTTTAAACATAAACAGTTAAGTAATGAACATAGTCAGTAATAAACATAAACAGTTAATAATGACATAGTTTATTTGGTTACTTAATCAGCAAGACTTTTTCGACGTTTCAGCATGCCGTCTTCAAGAGTCAATTATAAGTAAAATCTGTAAATAATAGAATTGTGGGAGAAATATTACTTTTTAACATTCAATGAGTGAATTTGATATGTTACATAATTAACTTAGAATGATCCACATAATAATAGATACCAACCTTATATCGAAAAATGGTGTTGCTAATTGGAAAATTCGAGTTGGCCACTTTCCTATTGAAATTTTTTGGATTTGTGCAACTTTAGTACAGATATAACGTGGAATAATTTGAATTATCAGTATTAACGATTATTCAATAATTTATATTACCGATAATTCAGATTTCTATGTTTTGGGGGGTATTAGAAATCTAGTGAGATTGTTCATCTGTCCGGAGTACATGTGTCAGTTACTGGGATCGTTACCCGTAAGCACCCTAATCCTGTACGCAAATCCTTTACTCATTATTATTTTTCTCTTTTGCTGTCTATATCTGTTCTCATATTCATTTCTAAATAGTTATCCATAACAAATATTGCCCCATACTACAGTTTCCATTTGCATACTACATTCGCCTTGCACATCCGGTCACCGCCCTATTCTTCTCTTCATTTCTTGCTTGTTTGTGTATGATTAATAGTTTTTGTACTCCAACTATAATTTCGTGCCTGTAACGCTCACCTTTTATCTTGGTTATTTTTCGCCTGCGTTTTATTTACGCTCTATTGATGCCGCGAGAAAGATGATTACTGTTTGCTCCTTCAATTATTACTCCGCTCCAGTTTACACCTAGTGATCTCATTGATTCACCGCAGTTTCGTCTTCTAAAGATTCATCAAGGCATCAGTCACACCATCGCTTCTTGGGTGATACCTTTCTTTTCCTCACAGCAGCCACAACCATCATATTTTTGCAGAAACTTCACATATCGTCTCGTTGTTGCTATCTCCGCATGCCCTCACACTCACACATATGTACAACATCGACATACCACTCCTCCCGCATCATCAGCAGCGCTTTCGCCACAGTATCCGCACCATCACCGAAAAATCAATTTTTGGGGGGGAAAAGTTTAACTTTGAAGTGATGTTTATGTCCGTATAAATAACATTCCACGTTTCAATAAATTCGTTTTAGTCGTTATAAAAAAAAATCCAAAAACCTAATCAATGAAGTTGCACTTCCGGTTAACCAGTTTGTTCGAATTCGCAGTTCTAGCAATACATTTAATGTGCCTTGATACTACATATAGGTGATGGAATCATAAGTTTAAAGTCTGAAGTAGCACTTTAAAGTAACGTTGCTTCCCCAGAACCTTAAAAAACCATTTTTCCTGGAAAATGCTTTAAATAAAAATGATATGGACTTATATGAAGATAGTATATGAAGTATAATTGTGAAAAACTGCCAGTCAGTTATATCGTACTACCGATTGATGGATTTTGATCAAAACCTTAGACAATTTGCAAAATTTTTTTTTTCCTCTTCCTGCATTAACAGAAGTAACAATCTAGTAAGAAACGACCTCAGGATTTCTTTTAGTACAATTTATGCAATTATAACTGAAATAAAAAGTTGCACCTAACATCAATAATGTAAATGGTGGATGTAAAGTTTAGTTCACAACTCATAGTGAAACTAGTACTTGAACGATTCCAGAAGATACGTTTCGATCAACCCGATTATCGCTTGAAATCATATTCCGTATCAATTATTAAGGAAAACTGTTTCAAATAGAACTATAAGTTTATATCTATGGGCGTTTTATTTGAAACGTTTGCGGGAAAATTACAAAAAAAATGAGAAACCTATTCTTATTTGCACTTCCGATTAACCGATTTTCTTCAAACTTTGGAATTTTAGCATCGAAAGTACCTTAATAAATGCATTTGTAGAATCACATTCTGTACAGAAAATGACACTTTACAGGAAAGTTTAAGGTGGTGTCATCCCACAACCCTCCAACATTCAATTTTCAAGTAAAAATATTTCCAAAAAAAGTTACAGGCCTTTATTGTTATAGCGAAGCTTAATCAATTCTTTGGAAAGGCACTTCTGATTACTGATTTTGACCGTAACCTCTGCATTAAATCCCACGCTAGTTACGTGAATAAATGAATATCAGGTTTGAGCATCTTAAGCTTTTCCGTTTTTGAGATATTTTATTACACACTTCATTAGAGTAAAAAGTTATTGTTTTGGTACTGTAAAATAAGTTACTTGAACTATATTTCTAGAAATTATTTAAACGAAACCGAAATCTTTCAAATGACGTTAATTTTTTGTATAATCTATTATTATTAATTATGATGGCATACTATCTTCTCAATTATATTATTTATTATAAATTTAAAACATGGGCCGTTTCTTGAAACTTTGGTCAGTATTAAGTAAACAAAAAATAAATAAGTCCAGTTTTCAAAGATCTTGATAAAATCATGGTATAGATATTATGTAAGCTAATTAGTATTGCATTTTAATAGCCAGATTGACAGTTCATTTATTTCTTCATACCAAAATAATCATTTTCTTTTAAACATAATCACTTTTATATAACAGAAATAAAATTTGTTGAATTTTTTGATATAAATAAACTACTCATAACAATTAAATGATATTAGAATATAATGAATAGTCATGAATATGAATTACAGTTTAGAAACTAAAAAATATTAAAGACAAGATTAAAATAAAATGTAACAGAAAATAGAACGTTCCTGGTGTCTATTTATTATCTGCCTAACTAACCAAGCTTTCAATCATTAAACAAAGGGGTCTCAGTGACAGGGAAGGGAAGGTTTTACTTTACTATTTAAGGTTATATTGTTATTCTCAACTTGAAACTTATCAAATGGTTACATATTATTAATGCAATAAACATGGCATTGTGTCTGAATTTGAATGATGTTGAAGATATTGATGCTGTATATAATGCCTTAAACAAGTATGGTATTTGTGTGGACTATGATGATGAGGAACAAATGAAGATAAAAAAAAAAATTATTGTTGTAAGTATGGTACTTTTTAACTCTATAACGTTTGTTAGGCAATAATTTATCAGGATAAGTTTACAATCATAATTTAAAATTGAAATTAGAATAACCAGAAAACACTACAACTTGAGGATTCCAAGATTTTTAGATACTTGAATTTTCGAGTTATTAATATGTAAAGTCGACTTAATGTCTATTTTAAAGACAGCACACTGGAATCTCAATTAGAAAGATTATAAAAGTCTATCGCAACATTTGGCATTTGTAAATTGAGACGCAGCTACAGAAAAAATGCTTTTAATTCGAAACTTAGATTCTGTAATAATTTAAACCATTCTTGAAATTGTTTCATTGCTTTCCAAGCATACTTTCCAGGCATTAATTATCCATTCTGTATATCAGAATACTTTTTACTTTTCTTATTTCTGGTAAGAGGAAGTATTTTTATTAATAATTTTTTATATCTTTGGTCAAATAATTTTTTCTGGATTTGGAAACGGTATTTTTAAATCCAATATATGTTCTATATTTTACAAATAAATAATTAAAAATACCAGCACAAAGATGATATGTGAATTTTTGTTTGCATTTAAATTTTTGTTTCAGGGCAAGGTTGTACATAAATATCCAGTATATCATCGGAATCCCGATAATATACAAGATAGTGATTGTTTTGTCATAATGCTAAAGAAAGGTATAATTTTTGTTTATATTCTCAAACATGGTGAAATAGAATAATTTTTATTCAGTTGGACTCGCACGCGGAGGGCTCCAGTCCAATTCTACCTCTTAGATTTTTATTTACTGGGAGCCTCTACCGCTCATGTTATTATTATTAATTGAGGTGTTCTTATTATTGCATTTGAATTTAATAATTAAATGATTATTTTGTTTCAGCTTATCCTAAACAGTGTTTATCCCAAGAGGACAGGGTATTTAGATTTCTGGCTTTGGGCGATATAATAGCATATTTAGTTAATGTTGATGTTAATACTTTTATGGCAATTTGGAATCCAAAAATGTTTGGAACATTCAACACACGTGAGCCTTCATTTTCAATCGGTCCGCAAAATTCAGTAGTTTGGTTAATTCCAAAGTTGGTGAGTAATGCTACTGTTCATTGTTATTGCCAAGTATTTAGGTTTATAAGTATTATTATTGATCTGGGAAAATCTATTTTAGGGATTTTGGGGGCTGCTAGGCTGCCTTCTAATGAGAATGACGCAGGGGGGGACTCCAATCCAGACACTGCAACCTACCCATTGAGGCTTATTGTGCCAATCCCCTAATATCTAGTACAGGAATCCTTCCCTTTTCATGAGGTCCAGGATCTTCCCCACCAGTCCTTCTTGCAGTACGATATCCTTCGGTCTTAATGTGCCAAAGATCTCGTATCGCAATCTGCCGATTGCGACACAATCAGACAACAGTGGAAGGCCGTCTCCTCCTCTTCCTGCAGTCTGCACAAGGGCTCCGACTCAATTAACCTGTTAACAGACCCGCTATCAGACAAATCTGATACCTGCTTAAACCCAGGGTTTCTCTGGTTCTTCTCTTACACAGACCTGGCATAACCATTTAGCCGTGTTTTGCCCCAGTGCTTAGCCTCTAGTGGCAACTATGTTCTTTCCGAATCTATTCCCTCAGACACGTCGCCATACTTTTGGCTATCCCCAGAAAAGTTCCGGCCCACAGAATGGAGTGTTCGCTCCATTCCTGGCCAGTTGGTCGGCTAGCTCATTACCTTTTGTCCCGGCACCCATACCAGCCGCACTTTATTGTGCCGGTAAAGCAACTCCAGAGAGTCTCTACACTGACTAAGGAAGAAGTGATTCTGAAGGTCCCAACAGCCTTCAGAATAGCTTGGCTGTTCAAGAAGATGCATATCTCGCTATTCCTAGCGTCCATACGTAAATTCTCCTCAGCCCAGACCTTTATAGCACAGACTTCAGCCTAGCATACCGTGGAGTACCTACCGAGAGGCCTCTTACTGAAGTGATTCTGAAGGTCCCAACAGCCTTCAGAATAGCTTGGCTGTCCAAGAAGATGCATATCTCGCTATTCCTAGCGTCCATACGTAAATTCTCCTCAGCCCAGACCTTTATAGCACAGACTTCAGCCTAGCATACCGTGGAGTACCCACCGAGAGGCCTCTTAATGAATTCCTCCGGTCTGACTCCGGCTTCAGTTCCGCAGGCTATCCTGGATCCATCCGTGAACCAGGATCTCCCCAGTCCAGCCTCGTTTTTCCCACCTTTTAGCCCATTCCGACCTTGATGTAAAGATCACCTGGAAGGGGACGTCGAAGCGGTATATTGGACAACAGCCTTCCCCAGCCATATTGAAGATAGGGCCTGGGTCAAACTTCTGTATAATGTCCAAGCTTTATTCCTGTATTTAGATTCCTGGCTTTGGGCGATATAATATCCTATTTAGTTAATGTTGATGTAAATACTTTTATGGCAATTTGGAATCCAAAAATGTTTGAACATTCAACACATATGAGCCTTCATTTTCAATCGGTCCGCAAAATTCAATAGTTTGGCTAATTCCAAAGTTGGTGAGTAATGCCACTGTTTATTGTTATTGCCAAGTATAAGGAATACTTATAAGTATTATTGTTGGTCTGGGAAAATGTATTTTAGGGATTTCGGGGGCTGCTAGGCTTCCTTTGTAATATGAATGTGCTTAGGTATTAGTATTAAGGACTATCAAAAATTTAGTAAAACTCCAATTTGAAGAAAATAATAAGAGCTAAGAATACACTAATTTTTTCTACATAAATTATTATGATTTATACCAATATACATAAGTTAAACTTAACCGATGGTTATAAGTAAATCGATAGTTGGTAGGGGCCAAAGTAGAAAACTTTTAAAGAAAAGTGTATTCGACGTTTGGGGCACCATGACAATTCCTAAGGAAGGACAAATTTCTTCTTTACCCCCTACCAACTATCGTTGCTCTTGTTTTATGATTTAAATATTATATTTTACATTTATTACTTTCTAAAATAGTTTAAAAGTAATGTTTAAAAACGCAAATAACATAAAAAAATATTTTATTTCTGTTGCTGTGATACGAAGATATTTTCTAAACGGGGGGTGAAGCTCCCGCGCCTCCTTTTTTCTTCTTCCATGAAACCCTGAATTTTCCCGGGGAAGGCTTCGCCCTCTCCAGTGTCCTCACTGAAGGCATGCGAGAATTAAAAAAAAATAACCCTACTTCCATCCAACTTGTACACTCTCGATCACTGTTCTGTATAGATTCTCCTTTTTGTTACTTTTCTAAAAATATTAATTGATTATAATTTAATTGATTAATTGATATATGGATAAATATTAGCAGGGAATTAACAGTTGTTTTGCATTTCGTACATACTTGAATTTATTATGATCAGTTCCTTTTAGATTTTTTTTTTTTTTTTCAGATAGATATGTGGTTTTGGCAATAGATATAGGGTACAAGAAAAAAGTTGATTAAGAAGTGGTTAAGCGATGTTGGTAAAAAACCTGGCAATAAGAACCTGTTGTAGAATTAAACAGGCAGGTTTTTGGCAGGGCAAGCGATAAGGTCATTCTACCATTCATCGCGAGGTAATTTTTAAGGCTCCTATTGCAGGTTTTCCTTCTGATAGAATGTTGAAGACTTTTGTTTTCGATCATTCTTACAGTATCAGGTTACCTTCTAGGGATTTTGGTCAAGATTGGGTCTGTTTGGTGTGATACCTGAAGTTCCCTTCGGTGTAGGATGGTTCCAGAATGGATGGTAGGTTTGGAACTGCGGTCTATTGTGAAACAGGAGATCACTTGACAGTATCTCTTTGTAAATGACTCCACTATTTTCCAGGCTAAAGTTAATGCTATTCTTTGTTATATTTTGATGAGAGGGTACGTAACACTAACTTAAGAGGTGTTTGCATCTGCTCGGACAGTCAAACTGCGTTGAAGGCGTTGATTTCTTATGTCTTCACTTCCAGAATGTTCTAAAAGATTGGAAGAGATGTCTTCTTTGAAGGATGTGCTTCTAGTCAGGGTACCAGGTGAATAGGTTTGCCAAATTTGGCGCCTCTCTCCCTTTTATTAATCCCGACCCTGCTGTTGGTGTTTCTTCAGGCACAAGTCTGTCAAGCTTCCAGTCATTCCCTATGGATGATCACAGTAGGTTGTGGGCAGTCTAAGATGCTCATTGGGGGTCCAGACAGAGCTATTAATGAGATGTTGCTATGTCGTTCACGGATCTGTCTCAGGCATCTAGCTGGATCCATTACTGGGCATTATGATTTAAGGAAACATTTCTGCATAATGGGACTCATGCCAAACAAGAAGACTGTCTTATGACAATTTGCTTGGGTTATGAGGAAATTAGGTTCAGAGAGAGGGAACTCCACTGTTGAGAGTCAGTGTAGTTCCGGACAGCTGGACCGTCTCACTCAAACCTCTGTTCTTCAGATCTCCTAATAAGGTTCAACATTTTTATTAGGGCTATTAGCTATGTTTAACGCTAAGTATAAACGTTAAACTTTTGTAGCAATGCAAGTATTGTATAGATGTGTGACTTTTATTTAAAACATTAATTGGAAAAATTAATTTTATTCTCAAATTGAACAATTTATTTTGATTTACTCTGATTTATGAGATTAATTTAAAGAAACTGACAATATTTGTTATAGGAAACCAATTTATCGGAGAACAGCTTCCAAGCGATATCAGAGTCACAGCTGTCTGAACCTTCACAGAATTTGTCTTTGAATTCAGTTGACATAAACTACAATAATTCTACCGAAAAAAAGGAAACGGCGGTACAAAAGAAGTTTACAGAAGTCAGTTCTCAGTTGGAATCTTGTTGCTCAACTGCAACTAATGAGGTACCTATTTACAAATTACGTATGCCTTTTATGTTTATTTTTAAAATAAACATAATATGATTATTTAATTGCTAATAGAAAATTTCGAAAGAGCTGTGTAAGCTATCTTTAGCATACTATCTGCACTGAGTTTCTTAAACTTTTTTTTTTTTGTAACTCTCAGTTTCTGTAGTATCTAGAAAAGAAAATCATTTACGAAAGTTTGGTCACACCCTTCACGATAGTTTTCCCTTAAGATGTACGCTGCTTTTTATAGATGTATGAAGGGAGTGGGTACAAAGCCAAATCCACTGCAACCTGAAAGATCTCTTTAATGTGTAAATGACTGAAAAAGTCAGCAATCGAATTCAAAAGTAAAAGATAAACTCAAATTTTTATTTTTTTAAGAGGAATCATTCTATACCTCTATAGTCATCATTCTTTTTTCTAATTACTATACCGAATATAAAAGTTCATGAAAAGAATTTGATTTAACCACCAGAAATTTCTCTTCATGCAATATCTATCACAATTCTAATCGAAAAACTTTCTCTGTTGGATTTTACTAAACGTATAATATAAAACTGTAGAAGGGAGTGGAAAGTATCAAACATAATGTTGATTTTTAGGTCAAAGCAGCTGAATATGATTACATTTCAGACCAACAGGCAGGCTTTTATCAGTTTCCACAAAAAATTTTTTTGAACCTTCTGCCGAGTATATTTATTTTAAATGTTTCTGAGGGAGCCCGTTGTTACGCTTCCCTTGTGCCATAATAGACCCAATAGGGTCGTGGTAGCCTAGGCTTAATAGAATGTAATCTAGACTTCTATTCCACACAGAATGTAATCTAGACTTCTCTTTAAATTCACTACCTGAATATAATTAAGGACTAACATTTTGAAAAGTTCCAAGTTTTAAGAAAATTTGTCAGTTTTAGTATTTGATGAATGCATCGAGAGAGTAATTTCAGTGGTTTAATCAGATTTTTTTGTGCGTTTATATCAAGTTGTTTTATTAGATACTTTGATAATAGCTAAAAATAAGATGTTCAATTTAATTATCTTTTTCAGAAATCAGTTGCTGCAAAGAATGAATTAACAAGAAAAAATCCAAATTGTGATTGTAATGTAAATAAAAGAAGAAGAAATTTTTGTGGTAAAGCAGAAAAATGCAATAATGAAAATACTACATTTTCCGTTACTTCTAGTAGTGAAGAAGAAAGTTATAGTAACATAGTTTGTAAGAATAACCCTAATTTAAACTGTAGAAATAGAAGTAATTGTGAGCATGTCGAGAGAGGTCGATTTAAGAAACACGAAGCTGGGACTTGCTGCTGTGCATTACAACGAAATAGCAATAATAACACTGCTGATGGGAATGCATGTGGATATCAATTGCAGAAATGTCCTTGTTGTTATTTATGGAAAGTCAGAGGTCATTGTAGAAATAAACAGATATTGCATACAAAGTCTCTTACATGTAATTCGAGTAAAAAATTAATGAAATCGCCAAATGAGATTAGCAAATCAATTTCATTCTCACATAAAGAAGGTACATTGCAAAATACATCGACCACAGATATAAAAATTAAAAGTTTTAAAAAACAGTGTATTCAAAATAGATCATCTTTGCATAAATCAAGTATAATTAAAGACGTTATTACAACAAAACTTGCTAAAGATAAATTAAAGGATGATAAAACAAGTGAATGCAATTTTTTGGATAAAGTTTTAGCCAGCAGTAACATGGTAATAAAGAAAAAAAGAAAATTATTTTTTGCTGATCCTGATGCATCGGATGCACTTATTGATGTTAATTCTTCAATAAGCAGTAATAAATGCGATTCAATTGAAACTAAACAATATAAAGTTGTACAACAAATACAGGAAACCTGTAATAATGATCGAATCCCACCAATATTACCTCATAAAGTATTTGAGGAAAACAAAGTAAAATCTGAAAAAGACCAAAAAACGATCTCTGACCGAAGTAGTATCCTAGCTAGGAATGAAATATCTTCTGATGAAAATGATACTAGCTCAGAATCAGATAGTGATTCCCATTCAAAAAATTTATGTCATAGGAGAAATTTATTTAAAAAAAGAAAAAGATGTAAACGAAGATCTCGAAACTCAGAGACTAGAAGTAAAGATACAACTAGTACTTCATCATCTGAAGAAAATCTTTCTCTTACAGATGAACGAAGTGAACTGCGTATTGTTTCAGTGTATACTTTAAGTAGTGTTGATGAACAGTTCCTTAAAAAATATTGTTCATTAGGAAAGGATCCTAAATTAATGGATTTAACAAAGTCGCACTTATCTAATTTTAAACATGATTCAGTTCATACTATAGTAAAGAATAATTGTGACAATAAAAAAACAAACTGTAAGATGTCAAAAATAGAAGTAATGAGGCTTGCAGACATCAAACATACAAATATAAAGGCCATTAACAATGCAAACATGGCCGACAATAGTAATAATAGAACAGTTCTTGATGATGAATGTCTCGGCCAGATTTCAAATGCTTCTACTATATTAATTGCAAATGCAAGTAACAAAGCGACTGATAAAAATAATCAGACACAATCTTCTGTTGAATCATCAAATTGAAAGATGAGTAACGATGTAGGAAGAAATAATCAGCATAATTAATTACGAATCGATTTTGATAGGGAACCAGTTTTTTTTGTATGAGTTATTAGGAAAATATTTTATTTTATCAGTGATCAGTGAGGCCACGGAATATCTATACCAAAGCTACAATCGAACAAGGGTGCCCACAAATAGGAATCCATAGGGTAATTTATACACCGATCAGCTACGACAAAAATGCATACGATCTTTGATCCAGTATTACTAGTTTTAATGATTCCTGCTTTTGAAGTGCTAAATCGAGCTTAGAATAAGTAGTTTTCTTAATTTGTAATTAACTTAATTTTTGGACGAATTAGGGCAAATTAACTCAACTCGTATTTTGAAAAATATCAATTTTTTCGTGAGACGTTGATGTCTAAAAACGTCAATAGTTTTGGTTTTTTAGAGATAATATTAAGTCTTTTGTTTTTCATATGGCTTAGAGAAACATATATATAAAAAAAGGGATGTGTGTGATCAATTTTTAACTTTTTTAAACGAAAAGCATTTAGCTAAAGACAGCTCCAAGACAACATTAAAACACTTTTAGAATACAAGTTGTAAATTTACCCTTTTACCAAATTAGGGTTAATGATCAAGCAAGCCTTCTACATCATCGCCTCTCAGGGAGAAATGGAGAAATATTTTTCCTTTGGCTCCCTCATTACTTTTCCTCTTAACGGAATATTTGAAATTGTTTCTTTGTTTTAGTGGGTACCCTTTAAGTTGTTTTTATTTTATTGTATTTGTTAATATCATATATTTACTTACAAATAAGGCATCTTGCCTCTTATACAAGTAAAATGCTTAGCAATTCGATTTTATTATTAAATACTAAAATATTTATATTATTTTAATAAAGTAGTTATTTCATTTCAACCTATAACTGTGTGCTGATTGTAAATGTAAATTTTTTTTAAAAGTATTTAGTTAATACAAATTAAATAAAAAAAATAATTTAATTTAAAAAAAAGAAGAGTAAATACCACAATATAATCTTTCTATTTTTTTACTTTCTCCTATTCCTGAAGTGTCTGAGTGGCCTCTTCAGAGTCTTTGTATGTTTATTGTTTGTTGTATGTGTTACTTTATAAGTTGTGCCATTTTCTTCTACTGCTACATTTAGGATAATCCAATTATCTTTTCTTGTGAAATACTTTCCAATCCAGCCGACAATGGCTGTTGTGTCCGAAATGTATATATATATTCAACTAATTTTGTTTGGTTAAATTTTTCTAATGAGTTTCCATGTGCCACATTTATACTCCATGATTGGGGCTCTATTTTCATGATCGGGATTCTATTTCCAGGATCGTTGGTAATAATCAGATTAGTGAGCAGTACAGCATTCCTTAAAGAGAATGTTAAAAGTAATCGTATAATGATGAACCCCACCCAATTATTGATCACATATCCACCAAATAAAAATTGGCCGACTGACAACATTTCTAGTAGATTTTTTAATCAATCTGTCTCACAAACATTATTGCATAGTACTGCTTCAATTAACGACCTATAGAAAATAAAGTTACAAATAATTGAATTTCACTCTTCAATCAAAAAACGGATACAAATGTACGATTGGATTGCATCCATGTAGGACATCATTACACTAGTGACTAGTAATAGCGATTCTCTAGTTAATCATACATTGATGAACCCCCCATTTATTGACCACCTAATAAAAACCGTTGGCAAAATTTAATTTTATAACTGACTTTAAAGGACCCACACTGATTAATATAATGCTTTGCAAATTGTTTATGATTTAATGTTACCGACATTTTTTCGTATCTTTTTCACTAAGTGAGACTTAGAAATATTTATTCACCATACATACTATCCTGGGAGTGGAGTGGGACCACATTGTGGGATCACTTCACGCGTTGTTTCCAACCTTCCAAAATATCCCAAGCGGTGGAGAGCCTGGGTGGGCATCTCTGCCATGGTGAGGCCTTGCACTATACAACCTCTCCTTGGTGGTGACATACTTCTTTTATAAAATGATCCCTGTGCTTTCACGGGGGTGGAAGTGGGCCTTAAAAACCCTCGAGTACCCTAATGGGAAATGGGTCCACGGGGCATACTATCCTAAATAAAGTTAGCCAACAGTTAGTTAATGTCAGACAACAATTAATTTCATCTCCTAGGAGAATGTAAATTAGAATAAATTTCAATTTGCTACTTTTTATATTATATATTTTTGTATATTCTTTATTTTTGGTTTGCTATATTTTAAATTTGCCCAAAACGTCGGTGAAAATTTGCAAAAAAAAAAAGTTTTTTTTTGTGACTGAGTCTCAACATCCATTTTACATCAAATACAGTGGTCGTTAAACACCAACAAGTTCCAAATAAAAGTGACACATATTTATCTGTGCAGTTAACATTCCAAATTTAAAGAAAATCTTAGCCGTTTTCGCGAAAATTTAAAATTTCTATAATAATTTTGTAAAGTTGCTTTTCCCGATTAAGTCCCTTGACTTTCTTCAGATTTGAAATTCTACCCATGCCGTAATCCCGCCTAGGGCGCAACAGCCCCTTGCCAGACGGAGATTTGAATAGGGGCAGTTCCCACGCCGTTTAGTTCCTCGCTATCTAGGGTGCTAGTAAACTGTAGCTTCTCACTTTTTATCACGTTGCTGGGTCAACACCGACTTTGCCCTCACGGAAAGGCAACGAAAGGTGAGTGCGCTAGCAGCAGACCAACACAAGAGGACCCAAGCTTCTAATATAAATCATAAATTGAACTAAAGTTACACTAAAATAGTTGGAGCCGTTTTCGAGAAAATTGAGAATACATTTAAACTTCCTACGATTTTCCATTTTTGAGTAATGCTGACCTTCCCCCCCCCCCCCACCACCACATGGACCAATTTTTTGAATTCAGCGAGGTTGCATGAATACAGGAAACTTTGAGGTGAAACACTCAAACGACTTTCTCTTACTCGTGTTAGTATAACTATATATAAAATGATAAATCTTAAAACTCAAATTTTACGTATATATGTTTTTGAGAAAATTCTAAAAAAAAAAAATACAGAAACCTAATGTATAAAGTAAAAATTATTCAATAAAGCTGCACTTCAGGTTGATAGATATTTGACCGAAATTTTCATTTTTGTTGCGGTGATAGTGCCTAAACGGAATAAATACAAGTTTGAGTTTCTTGCGACTTTTTTGTTTTTGGGATATTCTGTTAACACGCACATATACAGACCATTCTCTAAAAAAAATTTTTTCGTAATCAGGAGCTCACAAAATGTATTTCTGGTGCGAACTCAATTTCGAAAATCTGGTACGATCGCAGTATTTCCTCTTATTAGGAGTAAGAGATAGTAAAGATGTTTTTATGGAATGGTTGGGAACATGCGCGCCTTCAAGCGTTAGTTCCTGCAATCTGGCTTTAATGTGAGAACTAAATGACGATGCGAACCTACATATAACCTATAAAAAAAATACCGTTTGGCGAGCTTGTCCCTTCATTGTTTGGGCCAAATGTTTTTCCCCTCAAATTCATAAACGAAAAATCGCAAGTAATATTAACTTCCTGACATAACGTTTCAGTCAAAATTCAACCGGAAACGCCCTATACTGAATTATTCTTTCATTACTTCAAAATTTTCTTGGCCTATCTCCAATGATTATATTTAACAGACTTAGTAACAAGTTAACAAGTAACTATCATAATATACATTTTTGATATTTAATATACATTTGAATTATTTTTCCTAGAAAATTTATTTTTAAGGTGAGTCTGAGGGAGCCCAATTTTTCCCTCAATACTAACTCAGAATATTATATAATCCACCAAATTATATAATATTAAAAACAATTAAAGATTAGTAGAAATTTTAACTTTTCAATATATTTACGAGTTCAAACTGAAAGTTTCAATTAGAGATAACCATCTGAGTGTTTCACACCATCTCCTTTTATTTAAGTTTTCAGCAAATTCTCAGCCGATCGACTCAGTTGATCGCGGCAGATTTCAAAATTCAGTATTCATCGGAAATACATGTTTGGGGTCTCATGAGTACGATAAAATCGGATATGAAACACTCACATGGCTTTCTCTTCTAATTCTAATTAGTACAATTTATCCAGAAATTTTCTTTAAAATTGCAGCGTTGCAATAAGGGTTAAGGTTGGGCCTGGGCCATAAAAATTTATGTGGGGATTTTATATGTATATCTGAGCGGCCTTATATGGAAAGGCCTTCTATATCCAAGATAGCTGTTGCAAAGTTAAATTTAAACTAACTGACAAGACCTCCAATATCTTGCTAAATTCAATTTTTACAGAAAAATGTTTCAAATAAAAAGTTGGAAGGGATTCAGAAGGAGCCGTTTTAGAGAATATCAAGAAAAACTGAAAAACAATCGTTAAAGTCGCACTTCTGCTGGATTTTGTATATACTAAGCTCAAACACTATAGTATAGTGTTTATACTAAGCTCAAACACTAGTATAGTGTTTATACTAAGCTCAAACACTAGTATAGTGTTTATACTAAGCTCAAACACTATAGTATAGTGTTTATACTAAGTATAGTGTACTGTTTATACTACATAAACACTATAGTATATTTATTTTTTATTTTTTTTATTTAAGGCGCCTCAACATCTGCGGTCATTTGCGCCCGGAGCCTTCTCAGTGCACTACCGGCCTCCGGACAGTGTTCTCCCGTTACAGACAACAGTGAGCTGTAGGGGTTCTCCTAGGACAGTGAGCTGTAGGGGCTCCTAGGAAGAGAAAATCTAAGGGTAGCACGGCTGGATTCGAACCCGTGATCTCCGCGTTGCTAATCCAGCGCGCTACCACTGAGCTAATCCCTTCCCTACTATAGTATAGTGTTTATACTAAGCTCAAACTTAGTATTCCATTTAGGTACAACACTGCATCACATATAAAGATTTCGAGCAAAATCCATCAGAAGTGCGACTTTACGAATATATATATATATAATCAACCCCCGCCTCTAGCCTTTCGGTCATTCTACGGCGAGCAGCCCAGTATAGCGTTGCATGCCTCAAGCAACTATCTGAAGATGTGAGGGAGACGTCTGCGAGTACTGGGCAGAGAGTTAAGTGCAGAGAGTAACGTGGCATAACGGGCAGAGAGGGGAGGCAGCGACTCCTATCCTGTGCAGATGTTTCTGCAGATACCCATGGCCTGTGATCATGCGGAAGGCAACTACTCCTATCGCTCTTGGCAAATGGGCAGGGATTCTATTAAATTGAAGCAACTCCCAGCTCTTTCCAGATGCATGCTCATTCAAAATTTCTGCCCATCCCTTGTTCACACTCCATTTAATGAGGTGCTTAGCAGATGAGAACTCCAAAGGCTGGGCGGAGGGACCATCTGCATCCCTTCCTTAGCTAATCTGTCCGCCTGTTCGTTTCCGAGCAGGCCGTAGTGAGATGGAATCCATTGGAAGAAGATCTTTCTACCCCTAGTAATTAATCTGGCTATTGCTTCCTTGCATGTAGCCTCGAGCACTGACTCACTAAACGGTAGCCGATTTTAAGGAAATAACGACCGCCTGAGAATCGATGAATATGACTACATCATTCTCAGTTCTATCAGCGAGGTCTTCTAGAGCCATGTTTACGGCCTTCGGTGCCTCATAATTGGTGGAACCGAGGCAGAGGGCCTGCTCTAATTGGATATGCTACGCGTAGACCCCGGCACCAGCAGTCTTTCTTACTCAATCAGCCGAGCCATCAGTAAAAATATGGCCACTTTGCTTCTGGATATCGTAAATATATCATTTCGACGGCCATACATCTCAGCTGTTGAACTGGCAACTCGTCCTTCTTTGTAGAGCCATAAAAAAAAAATCAATGCATCCTTGGGCAACAATATATACACATTTTTGAATATGTGGATGGATCCGCAATGCTGGATAACATCTGGTATTTTATCCGTCGTAGCATGCATATTTATGTTCTTGTATATAATTATATACAACTAACAAGTGTGAGTAACATGTAACAGAAACATTAAAGTTGAAGTGAACTCTCTACACGAACTTGGTTAATTTGCTCTGACGATGGATGAAAATCCGAAACCGGTTAGGAAGAACATAAGTATGCATGCTACGACGGATAAAATACCAGATATATATATATTGCTGTTTACATCTTACTTCTTACTTCTAGTAAGAGAAGTATTACTGTCATCGTACGCTCAAATTTTCGAAATTGAATTTTTACCGGAAATACATGTCTTGATGTCCCCTGAGTATGAAAAAAATGTTTTTAGCGAATGTTCTGTATATGTTTGTTGTGTGTGCGTGTGTGAACAAAATATCTCAAAAATGAAAAATTGCAGGAAGCTCAAACTTGGTATACCATAAAGGTATTAACACCGCATCTCATATTATGGTGGTTTTGAGCAAACTTCCTACAACTGAAAGTGTGACTTTACTGGAAGTAGTTTCTTCAGTTTTAAACGATTTTTTTTTTAAACTTTGTTTATATGTACATAAATGAATCCGTTTCGCTTTAATTTGAGACATTTTCCAGGGATACTTTATTTTTGGGGGGTTTTTGTGGGAAAAGTAAAGTTAAGCTTCCCTACAAGTACCTCTTTAATTGGAATTAGTTGTAGTAGTTTATTGGCTGTTTCTTCCTATATATGTTGTAATTTTTCCAGGTTTGTTTGGAAAATGAACCCTTTTTTTTTTGTGGCGTGTTATACAGTATAATTATAGTTGGAAAATATTTTCCTCGTTTTTTTATACATTATATATGGAGTTAAGTAACGGTATGTTACTTGTTAAAAATTCCTGTACGATTGTTATTAATCTGCGTCAATATTTATAGATGTTATCCTTTGAAAATGGCATGTAAAATGCCGAAACGTCAAAAAAAAAACTAAATGTATAACATATTATAATAATAAAAAGAAAATAAGGCGGTAAAAAAAAAGTTCATTTTCCAAACAACCCGAAAAAATTACAACATACATAGGAAGAAACAGCCAATAAACTACTACAACTTATTCCATTATAATCCAGCATAGCAGAACCGCTAGAGCCTAAAAAAGATCTAATCAGAAGACAAAATAACCTCAAAAGTGAAATTTTCTGTTCAGTAAAAAATGCCTTCAAAAAATATCCAAATTTAAAAAAAGAAGCTAAAATTGAACTAACATTAAGCCATTAGTAAATTTAAAGAAACACGTGGTGTGTCTTCATAGCAATACATTTATACATTACGAATAACAAGAAGATAGTATAAAAAAAAAGTTCATCTATAAATATTGACGCAGATTATAACAATCGTACAGGAATATTTAACAAGTAACATACCGTTACTTAACCCCACATACGTATAATATATAAAAAAAGAGGAAAATATTTTCCAACTAAAATATACAGTATAACACGCAACGAACAATGCAATAGCACAAAAACTACAATAAATAAAACAATATAAGATGTATAACATTATTATCCTTTGAAAATGGCATGTAAAATGCCGAAATGTCAAAAAAACTAAATGTATAACATATTATAATAAAAAGAAAATAAGGCTGTAAAAAAAAGGTTGATTTTCCAAACAAACCCGGAAAAATTACAACATACATAGGAAGAAACAGCCAATAAACTATTACAACTCATTCCAATTAAAAAGGTACTTTATAGGGAAGCTTAACGTTACTTTTCCCACAAAAACCCCCGCCAAAAAAAGTATCCCTGGAAAATATCTCAAATTAAAGTGAAACGGATTCATTTATGTACATATAAACAAAGTTTAAAGAAAATCGTTGAATCCATTTTCGAAAAAAATCGCTTAAAACTGAAGAAACGACTTCAGTAAAGTCACACTTCAGTTGTGGAAGTTTGCTCAAAACCACCATAATATAAGATGCGGTGTTAATACCTTTATGGTCCTGCGATTTTTCATTTTTGAGATATTTTGTTCACACACACACACGCACACACGGACAAACAACAAACATAAACAGAACATTCGCTAAAAACATTTTTTTGATACCCAGGGGACATCAACACATGTATTTCCGGTAAAAATTCAATTTCGAAAATTTGACACAATCGTAATACTTCTCTTACTAGAAGTAATAGAATGTAAACAACAAAACCACCAATATATATATATATATATTGTTGCCCAAGGATGCATTGATTTTTTTGATGGCTCTACAAAGAAGGACGACTTGCCAGTTCAACAGCTGAGATGTATGGCCGTCGAAATGATATATTTACGATATCCAGAAGCAAAGTGGCTGCATATTTTTACTGATGGCTCGGCTGATAGAGAAGAAAGACTGCTGGTGCTGGGTCTACTCGAAGCATACCCAATTAAAGGAGGCCCTCTGCCTCGGTTCCATCAATTATGAGGGCGAACGAAGGCCGTAAACATGGCTCTAGAAGACCTCGCTGATAGCACTGAGACTAATGTAGTCGTCGACTAATGTATTCATCGACTCTCAGGCGGTCATTATTTCCTTAAAATCGGCTACCGTTTAGTGAGTCAGTGCTCGAGGCTGCATGCAAGGAAGCAATAGCCAGATTAATCACTAGGGGTAGAAAGATCGTCTTCCAATGGATTCCATCTCACTACGGCCTGCTCGGAAACGAACAGGCAGACAGATTAGCCAAGGAGGGGATGCAGATGGGCCCTCTATCAGCCTTTGGAGTTCTCATCTGCTATGAACCTCATTAAATGGAGTGTGAACAAGCGATGGGCAGAAATTTTTAATGAGCATGCATCTGGAAAGAGCTGGGAGTTGCTTCAATTTAATAGAATCCCTGCCCATTTGCCAAGAGCGGTAGGAGTAGCTGCCTTCCGCATGATCACAGGCCATGAGTAAGTGCAGAAACATCTGCACAGGATAGGAGTCGCTGCCTCCCCTCTCTGCCCGTTATGCCACTTAAACGTTGAAATGACAGGGGAGCACTTAAAACTCTCTGCCCAGGACTCGGAAAAATTACAAACCTCTTTAATATAAATATGGTCTTACCACTTATATAATATTAATAATATACCTTATAAGCATTACTAGAATTCGATGGATTACTAGCAGTTTGTAGAAAATCTGCTAGCCGAAAGTGCTCCTTTACAGAATAAGTTTGTGAGTTTTTTTAAGAATTTTCTCGAAACCTTCCTTAATGATTTCCTTTTACTTATATGCTAACTGCACAGATATAAACGTATCACTTTATTTGTAGCATTTTTACAAGTAATCAATTTTAGAAAGTTTGTGAAAAATGTGGCATTAAATTTCAAATGTTATATACAGTTGCCTCAGTTTTTTTGGGGGGGTGCTCTAGTTGGCCACAGTATAATTACTTCTCTATTTGCCCATATTAATTATAGATACTTACCCCCATCACCACCACCTCTAGATTTTTGTTATGACAAATATGTAAAATTTGAGTTTAAAGAAAATTTGTCATTTTATATAATATAATTGTATTAACAGGAGTTAGAGAAAGTTGTGAGAGTGTTTCACATCGAATTTTTTAATCTATTCGAGAATTTTGAAGAAAAAAACAACAAAGAAAAAGTAATCCTCTCATATTTACATAAAAAATAATAATATATGAACGTTTCTAATAATGGAGTAATTTGGAAATCATAATATTTTCATTTACTTATTTTATTACTTTTGTATTTATTAATTTATAATCATGAAGAAAAACTACTAACAACTAGTTTTATTTTTTTTTTTTTGTAATAGTAGTTTCTGGGGAAAAAAAAGATCAATATGGATATTACTTCAAAATACGTCCCTGGGTAAAAGAACAGATGATATAGTAACTTCGGTTAATATTGAGATAAATTAAGCTATTTACTTGCAACATCTCAAAAATTATAGAACATAGGAAAGTATTTCCAATAAAAAAAAAAAAAAGAAGAAAAATAGAATAATATTTTATCTCTTACTAACATTATTTCATTGAGAACAATGTTGATTTGTCTATTAAGATTACATTATGTACTTTATAAGCATATGACATTTTGTGAGATCCATATTGATTACTGTCACGCATAATGTTTAAATAATAAAAAGTAAAATTAATTTTTTGATGACTTATTGAGATAAATATAATCACTTAAAATAAATTAGTATAAAATGGTTTTACTCCATTTTTTATCAACATAGTTACTTCATTAAGTCAGATTTTTTAGTGTAACTTAACTTATTTAAAAATAGTGAAGATATGCTAAATTCGTTTATAAGCAAAATTATACAATACGAGCACGCCAATAATTTAGTATCACAATAGTTCACAAGTGGCACAAAAAATGAGAAATTAAAAAAAAATGTTTAAATATAGATAAATAAAACTGAAAAAAAAAAAATTATCTTATCTTAATGGGTTATTGATAAAAATGATTTCACAAAGAAAAATGTAAAATTTTAAGGTTATACTCATTATCAACGTAGAGTTTCAATTAAAAGCAAAAATCAATAAAAGTGAAAACTGTTAGAGATCCCCCTGTTGATGACCTGATATCATCCAAGGCCGCCAATACCACTATCCTATAATTCCATTTTATTGTTTACTTTCATGCTTTTAATTTTGTTTGTTTTTATATCTTAAGATGAACTGACATAAAATCCAAACAAGCTGACATATCTGATATTTTAGCATTTCAACTAACAGCCCCTTTACTAAATATATCCCAATAGGGTATCTCCTACTTTCCACTGTAGAGGGAAGAAGCCACTTCTACTGGAATCTTGTCTTCTTGGGAATATCCCAGCCTAACAACACGATCAACATTTAAACTGACATTCTAAACATTCATACATAAGGCCTGCAGATTGATGTATGCAAGTACTTGGCTGTAGTAAACCCATAGGCAACATATATTTATTCCACTTTCATATGTATACTTTGCAGATGACTACATTCTATGCATGGGCAGTAGCAAAGGGAACTTCCCTCCTAGTGCTAAAAAATAAAAATATGAACTGAAAGTAAAAATGGGCATTTCCAGATATCCTTGTACCGGTAGTTCAAGTTGAAAGTTTTATTGAAGAATGTATTTTTATAAACCATTCTATATATGTTAGAGATCAGTTTAAGTAGCCAAAATTGCGTTTTGTTTCGGATGTTTTTTCAGCCATCATAACTTTTTATTATGAATTTTAGTGTGATAAATGTTTATAAAAAAAATTTCGCGTTGGAAGAAAAATTTCAATTTAAATTTCATTGCTATACTTACCTATTTATTTTTTCATTGTGAACATTGCATAGTTAATTAATTATACATTTGCACAAATGAAACTGATAATGAAAACTGCTTACTTACATAGTAACATTAGGCAGTCTAAATATTTGATCCTTTGGTAGCATATTGAATGTTAAGCAAGCTCCAAAATAAGTTATTGTAGGCTGGAAATAGTGACAAGCGTTTTTTAAAGGTTCTCCAGCCCAGAATAAGTGCGAAATTAGTTTCTTACAATAATCTTCCCCATTTATGGACTAAAAAAGGATACATTTATTATAAAAAAACTGCAATGATCAAGATTGAAAATAATATTTTAAAGAAAAGCTATCAACTAAAAGGGAAATTTTTATAATTACTTTTTATATTTCTTCTCGTAAGATTTGTGAGCATACGAAAAAATGGTTTATAATAATTTAGCAGTGATTTCTGCAAGTGAAAGGACGATAAAAAAAAGGGATGGTAGAATTAACGAGGGAGCTGCTTACAGAAACAGCAAATAGCTTCGAAATATATAACGACAAATCGTTCCTGATTTCATGGAACAATAAACTATAAACACTTGAAACTAACATAAGTAATGATTTTTTTTTAATTTGGGAAAATAAGATATCAGGAAATCTTCATTTTTTTTAGTTGATTAGCTTTCATTTGTATTTCTTTCACTGACTCAAAGAAATTGTTATCATCGAATCGAAATCAATTGATATTTAGTATCAGAATCTCCTTCTCCTTGAACGGAATTTTTATTTTTGTTACAAATGTTTCCATTATATTTTCAAAATTCTTTTCAAATTTTACATGTTCTTTGATTTTATGTGGAATGCTGAAGAAATAGTGGAATATTGATCTTCTCTAGGCATGAAGATTTTATTCCAGGACAACAACCGCAAACAAAAAGCTGGGAATAAATATATGTATGTTCACTAGAGAATGTGACCAGATAAAACTGGAGTTTTATCCATATAGTTTATGTGAAGATTATTAATGGGTACTTTATACGGCCAAAAGGACGAGACATCGTTTCACCTTCTTGGATAGTGATACAGGCCTGATGCGAGGTGTTCTACCGGGCGGACAATGGTCCCAGTAATGGCCTAAGTGCTGACCCTATGGGGCCCCGAGCTCTAGATTAGACGGCTAGAATGGCTACTTTACGTTTGCTGACTTCCTATTTTCACTTATATGAGATCAGGTAAAAGTAATTGATACATGATTTTTGATGCCCATCTTTTTTTCTTTGATCAAGAAAAGAATCTTTTGACAAAGTTGATAAAGCATTCTGTGTATTTCCTAGTGAAAAAGATTAAAACTTTGGTCTGTGAGTTTAGTTCAAGCCAAGTCAGATCACTCAATATAATTAGAAAGAATTCAGTATACAGAAAACATGAAAGAAAACAATATCGTATCACGGAAAATAACACTGATGCTTTCAGCTCTGCCGAACCAACCACAACAAAAACAATATTGCATTGCAAAATTGGGAAAATATAATTATCGTATAATACTAACGTTTATCATATTATGCACAAATTCTGATGTAAAAGTATTTAAATATTTATTCTTCATGGCCATATCATGTAAGTTACATATGACCATTGCATAATTATAGGCTTCATCCCTGACAAAAAAAACATATAAAATTAGAAAAGACAGATATTATAAAAATGTTGCTTCGTTTAGAAATTTTTCGGTCATAATCTGAAAAAGTTTCTATTATGGTGATGAGTTCAACGCACTGCTAGAAAATATTGGATTTGTGATTTTTCTTATCACAAATGCAATCACGGACTTCGTATTATACTGATCATTAGTTTCACTATTTATTAAGACATCCTAATGATAGACGCCGTCCGAAACATGTCGATGAACATAAAATGATGCCAAACATCAAAGAAAAAATCTCCGATACTTCTGTGAATTAATTAAACACTAATAATCTTAGGTAAATATGAATACTTATTCAATTGCTTGTACTAACGGTTGTAAGAAAAACTTGTATCAATAAATGAGAATTTTGAACTAGGGTATTCATTCCATTTTTATTCATTTGAATTTAATAAATCCACTATTTATCTTGCTTCAAGAAAAGTAAAAATTTTGGAAATTCTAAAGTTTAGTAAATTTTTCAATTGGAATTCGAGAAAATAGAGAATCAGGTCTCACTCCATTTCCAAACAGAAATGAATTTTCCAGAAAATAGTATTATTAATTAACTTAGGAGAAAATTTGAAAAATTACACGTTAACCAATTCTAATAAGTTAATTTCTATTCAATTAAATATGCAATTCTTTAACAGTAAAAGTTTTAAAACTTATAAATCATAAGAAATGCTTTCATAAGAGCTGCTGTAAATCTAAAATGGAAGTAATACTGCCAGTCTAATTGTTGTGCATTTGTAAAATACAAATTTATTTTTCGTTTACAATCAAAGTTCTCATTCTATTTTGTTTCTTAACCCTCAACCAAGTGTATGAATTATTCAAATTTATTAGTACTTAATTTAATTTATTCTGCAATAAATTTGTTTTTGTTCAAAACGATTTAGTTCAAAACATTGTCAGGTCCCCTGACAGCACTTAAACTAAGGTTCAAGTTTAAACTTTCTAAGATTTTTCCAGTTTTGAGTTATGCTGAGCACACACACACCAATTTCTAAAAACCACACTTTCTGACTCAGGGGACCTCAAAATATGTAATCCGTTGAAAACTACACATCGAAAATATGACACGATCGCAATATGTCCTCTTACAATAGTAAGAGAAAGTAAAAATAGAAATGAACATTCTGTAAAAATCTTGTACAGAAATTGTTGCTGCAAACTGCATTGTAAATTGATTTAATTAATATCGTTTCATCGTGAACCCAAAAGCAAAAGAAGATATGTATTTAGAATTTTCTATTCATCTTTCCTGATATCTTCGAGAATTTTAGGCCCTATGAAATATAAGGTAGTCAAAATTTAAAAGCATCAACTTTGTCTTCTTTTTTTTTGTCGTTTCCGGGGAGGGATAAGGCCTTCGCTATCCAAAACTCCTAGGAGCCCATATACTTTCCCAAAAGATCGTAGTCTTCTCCGCATCAGTGTTCTCTCACTGCATACAACACCGTCCTTTACCGGACAGTGAGCTGTAGAGATTTCTAGGGCGAGAAAAACTAAGGGCAGCACTGCTATACTTGAACCCGGGACTCTGCGTAGCTAGTCCCGGGCGCTATCATTGAGCTAATCTTGTCCCTAACTCTAAGTCTAAATACAAAGTCATAACAAAAATTTCAGCCTTTTTTGCGGGCGGACAGAACAAACTGATAAATAAATAGATAGATCTGGAAGGAAAAAAAAAGAATTTTGCACCTTAGATCATCGAATTGTATAAATAAATATTAATCTAAAATAGAGTTCATAATTCGAAAGGAGAGAGAAATAAACGTTATTGCTTTATTTGTAATCTAAATATAAGTTTTCGTAGGAAAGAATGGAAAAAGATTTCTACCTTTTAATTGTTGAATTGAATGGCTGTTGGATGGCCCAACTTAGGTTGTATGTTGTGCTCAAAATTTGACTATCCGGGCATAAAGTTACTGCCGGGAATGGTATTTCAGAAATGGAAGTAAGAGTTGGTTCAATGCTGATTAACACAGGATTCTTGAAAAAACGCTCTATTTGGTCGTATACAACCAATGACACTACACAATAAGCTGTCAATATTGTTATTAGCCAGTAAACTCTGTAACATTAGAAAAATTGATATAATCAAAGTAATTAGTACTTCAATAAGCGAGTGTATAAAAAAAATTAATGCATGATAATAAGATGTTTATACGGCAATAGCTACACATCTTATTATAATAGGTAACAAGTATAAACATCTTATTATAATTTTAAGGCGTGACGATTTGAAAACCAATTTAATATATTATAGTAGTGTAAATAATAAAATATGTTAAATATAAACCTCTTGCAATTTTAATAATATAATTCTGAAACATATTAGTTATTAAGTATTGAAGGCAAAAAACAAGTTTTTTATGCAATCGTATCAAATTTTCGAAATTGAGTTTGCAACGGAATGTTTTGTACTCAAACGGGTTAACTAACTATAAAACATATGATTTTTAGAGCGTGGTCTGTAAGATCTAAAAAAAAACGTGATGGCTTCTGCTGAAATCCAAAGAGTAACTTTACTAGATTTTCGGTTTTTGCAATTTTCTCGAAATTGGCTTTATAAATCCTCTTTTATTTACATATAATATCATTATGGTCCATCACTTTTATTAGCAAAATTTTCCTGGAATTTAAGGGTGATTGTGGGGGTATCATCTCTACAGTGGAGTAAGGTCATACCATTCATAGTGTCCACAGTTCCATTCGACCTTTGAATAATATTAAGGATAAAAAATATATTTATATATTTCAAACTTATAAGAAAATAATTTCAAGTGGAAGTGCGATTTATTAATCGGTTTTTACAGATATTTGCGATCTTCTTGAAAGCGGTTTATTATGATTAAATTTTGGATGTTAAATATATCATCTATAATTTTATAGCAAACATGTTTCCGGAAGCTAAACATTCCAAGTTTGATGAAAATTAATCAATTAGTACTGTGAGATGTGCTGTAAGAGAAAATCGTTTGAATGGTTCGCAACAGATTTTTGTAACTGAGAGCGTAAAACTTGTACTTCCGGGAGAAACTCAAGTTTCAAAAATTAGACTTGATAAAACAAAGCAAAAAAGTTTTTTTTTTAGGACTTGCACGATCTTATTCTTTAATCATAGGCGTCGATTTAAAATTCCTCTTCATGACATATATATATGTAACACAAATAATCAGAAATTTAAAGAAGGCTAAGTTAATACTGGAGTATTAAAATCTACACTTCATTAAAATTACTATTAAGTAATTACTATAAATATTATCGACCTTTCGTAGTTGGGTCGATCTTCTTCTGATAGATATTTGAAGCCATGTAACGATGTGGCACCCCAATAATGCATCAAACCATTTAAACATTTGCGCAATATAGATGAAGTATTCGATCTCTTTCTTTCTTTGTTGGAATGTTCCGAAGGTGAAGTAGCCATAAAGTGATAAAACTGTAAATTGCAAACAGATTAAATAAAACAAAAGTTTACAACTTCTGAAATAGGTAAAAATAGGGACGGTGACTTTAATAGAACGTTTAAAAAAATAGTACAATATATATAAATATCAGAGTTATTTACCGTGATAGCCTGCTTCTTTTATGGCATCGACCGGTTTCGCGCGTTCGCCCATCATCAGGATGTTTTTGTCAAAACAGTGTGATAATACAGACTTGCACAGGCAAATTCCGTTGATACACTCACATCAAAGATATCATACAGTTTTGACAAATACAGCCTGACGATGGGCGAACGCCCGAAGCTGGTCGATGAACACAAGAAGTAGCTGGCTATCACGGAAAATATCTCTGATGCTTTACAGCGCTGCAGAACCAACCACAACAATATATAAAATAATAGTAATTTTTATATTTATACTAAGGGTTCTGGCCCCTAGCGCAGTCGGCGCCCACCTCCCGGGAGGAGGCTTGCTAAAAAGAAATGTAAGAACAAATAAAACACAATCTAATGACAAAAGTTTCATTTATAAAACGTGTATCCGAGCAAGTTTTTAATAGTTTAAGAACTTTGAATTCTTATTCCTTCTTTTGAAAGACATCTCGACAACGCAACATATTGTTGTCCGAGGGTCTGTAGCTGAATAAAGGTCTATCCACATATATTCCAATACGAACATAACTCTGCTCTTGAGACTTGTTAATATTATTATGATAGATGCTAAAATATAGGGAATCGTCGTCAGTGCATGGTAGCCTACTTATATTGGTATCACCTACATCCATTCAATCCGGGGAATAAAAACATCATCTCCTGCATGATCACCAGTTCTATATTTTACCCGCAATTAAAAAGAATGTTTATGCAATTTAACTTATTTGTGACCACAGACACTACTTTCAGTTGTAATGTGACTATAGGGAATGCTTTCCGTTCTCTGACCACAGATAATGCCATGTCTTTAATAAAAAAAAAAGAAGTGATAACTGATTTAGCGCTTTGCGCATCTGTGAAATCTTAGTTTATCAAGACATCCTGAAGATGGAGCACCCCGAATCTGGTCGATGAACAAGAAAATAAGCAGGTTACTAGAAAAAAGATTCTAAAAAAAATAGTATGTAATAAATATACATTATTACCCTGCCGGAGCCAGAAATTTGATAAGGATGGACCTTAATTGTCCGGATATTTGACTTCAGCATGGTTTCTTTCTCACTATCATTGGTTGAATGCTCGTTAAAACACTATTTGAGTCCAATAAATGACACATAATTTTCTGGCAATATGCTATGGATTAATGTGTTTGTAATAATAAACAGAAGTAATAGATCACATGTTAGCTGGTGAAGATAACATCCAATTCTTTTATCAGCTATACTAGTGCTAGGACGGTAAATTGATATAGATACTATCGGTATTGTACGTGACATAATAGAAAATTAACATGTATTACTATAATAGACGGCTCTACTGTTTTATTTCTGAGAATGCATATATGTTTTTATTGAAATAGCTTTTTATATTCAACTCCAAAAAATTTCAAATATAATTCGTCTTGAGAGATATTTAAGAAAAAATTATTAAATAAAAATAAAAAATTTAAACATTTTAATTTGAAATAAAAATTAAAAACAAAAATACCGAATTGTTCCACTAGCGTTTCATTTGTTAAAAAAGAAAACAAATAAGATACTGTATAAGTAAATTAATAAATTGGCTGCTTTATAAGAGACCTGTGATTCGTTTAGCGTAAAAATGGAATTTTGTAAATAAAAGGGCTAAAATTTATTCGATAGGATCTAATGTGAACTTTTTATTTAGTAAAACATTAATGTAACATAGATAATCTAGAGGGCTGCCAAGTGGAAGTGCAATTGGTGCACATAAAAGAGAATACCAAGCTTTTGAATTGGTAATAGTCTGCAGTGCAGGAGCATCTCAAACTGTGTCCGCGTAGCACTTGGTTGTCTCTGATTCTGGATTTTTATCCATTATAAGAATTTGGTTTATTAAGATTTGTAGAAACATTGAATCACTTTTTAAACTTTTTGCCACAAAATAAATCGATCCATACTGTCATAAATTTAGGTAGTAGTATAAATATAGTAGTGAACCTTTAAAAAGTGGAAGTCAACTTTTGTAAAGCACTTGTTAAGTCAAACTCTTATAATGGATGATGTTCCGAAACCGGTCAGTATCAAGGACCAAGTTTTGTAAATTAGCCATAAGGTGTAACAATTAGCAAATATATTACCGATATAACGTTTATGGCACTCACTGGTCAGCCACGTTTAAAATATACTTGAAAATGCCTCTTTATCCTAAAAATATTTATTTCAATTACTGTATGTAAGAAATATAATGTTCCTTTATAAATATTTATTACAATTTATTAATAAAGTGTCTAATATAATAATATTTTCGTCGAATTATCAACATGATTTATTGTTACCGCCATTATTAGGCATTGGATTGATCAATTTCGAAGAACATCAGATTTATTTTTCGTTCCATTGGGTCTTCAGTACGTCCCAAAGCGTATTAACAGAGGGTGGCTGGTGCTGCCCTATTCATCCCACAATAATTGTATTGGGTACAAATCCGGATAACGCGGTTCCGGTTTCCTTGTTGTTCTGGCTCTGCGGTTTTCAGAGGACATATCCATCTCAATTGCTTCACCTTCAGTATATTCTTCAACAATGCTTAACATTTCGGAACAATGTTCCGCCTATACTGTTTTAATATGTCCGAACTTGTTTCAACAATTTTCTTATGCTAACACTCTTAAGTCACGCTTCTCTTAGATTTAAACCAAATCATATGTAAATAATTCATTTAATTTCGATTAAGTGGAATTATAAGGAGTAATAAATAAAAGATTTACATTTCAATGTGAATTTGTGAAAATCTAGCTTGTTTTTCGGTAATCACAATGTATCGTATAAATGATCCGAACAGCTTTTGTTATGTATGTGGTGAATTAATATACAGCAGTATAAGAGAAATGTTAAACTACACTAAAAAAAGCGTATTAGTTCTATTTCAACTTTAAAATTAAAAACAAAGACACATCTTGGGGCACCTGCTGTGCGTATTTGCTGTTACCTTAAAATGGTTAAAGCACTGCTATACCAGTCCCTATGATACGGCGTGAACAAACGAACCTATAACTTTTGCTGCACCACATTCGGGTTTTCTGGCAAAAACAAGAAGAAAATTAGACATCCGAGTTTGTTTTCCTCCACCCGCCCAGTATAAAATCGGACGCTTTTTTAATTCCAGTTCATATGGATGCTTTCGTCAGAAACGAAAGTCAGCTTTCTACGAAGCAGACGGTGCAACTTCAGAACTGACAAACAACGATATGAAATTAGCATCTCAAGAAAACAAACTTCATTTAATAACCGATAACAGCCAGAACTGAATGAACTAATTCGTGCTTTGAATTTACAGGAACAATCACTAAGGCAAAGTAGAACGGAAAAGCAAGTGGGCCTGGTGTGATAGAATTGCGGAAATATAGATTTTGCCAGCTATTAATTGCTTGTAAAATGCTTAATCAGATTTTTGAGGGAGAAGAAATGCCGGAAGATAGTGTTTATCAAGGCTATATACAAAAGCAGGATTAGGAAAGACCCAAACAGTTATAGAGGAATTAGTGTATTGGCTTCGAGCACCAGAATTGAAGGGAAGATGAGAGAGGATCAGGCAGGTTTTCATAGGACAATCATGTATGGACCATATTTTTAGCCTTAGGCAGGTAAGTGAAAAGGTGTAGCGAAGAGATGGGAAATTCAGCTCATTTTTGTAGATCTTGAAAAGATCTAGATTCTGTGCCTATAATCAACTTTAGGAAGTAATGGAACACATTGGTGTTGCAGAGATACTCATCTCAATGCTCTCAGCGGATCTAAGAGCATTGTTAAGCTACAATAAAGTACATGAAATTGTGTCCTTACCTCACAAAAAAGACTCAGATAAGACTAATATACTGTAAAGTATATTTACAGTGCTAGAGCACTTGAACCGATCATGTGGAAGATATGGGAGTTCTCTTTGAGCATGGAACAATCTATTCACTGCTCCTTGCTAATGACCAGGTCCTGATTGCTATTCAAAAAAGCTATTAAAATTAAAAGTCGCGAGGATGCTATTCAATTAGCACGGTTGCTAGACGAAACCGAGAAAAGCTTGCTTCTGAATTGAGGGAAAATCTTTGAATGAATGAATGATTGATTCTTGTGTGACAGGGAGCTAGAATTTGCTTATGTTAGGCTAAACCCATCATATATCAATTATCTTTGCTTATTGTGAGATTGTTAATGGGCTAATTTTAAGAGCTATTTATGTTGTTAGCATCTATGACATATCTACTGGCAGAGACGCTAAGATACCTGTAAAAATTGGCCAAGCCATTTCACACCTATGAGGAGGCTAATATTTAACATGAATGCTCAAATTCAAAAATATTTTTTTGTTCTGGGAAGCCTTAAGGCTAGTTGTAATACATTAATTTATCAAATTTAACCTCAGAAGCTCATTTGAGCAAGTTTTATTTATTGCTGTAAGCATTATAAAGGCGGGGTTATGAGTGTCAGAAAGACCCCAACCAGCGTGTCACATTTAATACAATTCATCTACCGCATGACGAGGATGCAAGGACATTTTAGCCTAAAGGTTAATTGAAACTTTTGAAGTAGGAGAGGAAGATTAAACAATTTTGCAATTAAAGAATTTATTTCCAGTTATTAAAATGAATGCATAAGAATAACTGCCATAAAAAAAAGACCTCTCAGGAAGTTCCCTTTGACACAAATACTTTACCATATGATCTCTTTTAAGTGACTTTTTTTTTAATTTGATTTCACATAATATTTAGCCACTTTACTTCTCAAGGATAGAGTATCTTTAACAAATTTAACCTAAAATGTACATACTTGGTACCACTGTTAGAGGTTAAGTGGGTCATGGAGGCTATATCATTACTTAAGGTGTAATACAAACTTTAACTTATAGTTTATAAAATGAAGAATATTTATCTATGAGAAATAGAAAATATTAATTAAATTTGACTTCTTATATAGTAAGTAAACCTTCAGTTTCATGATTTATTTCCTAATGCGTTTAATAGATTGCTATAATCTTATTCTATTATGATTAATGTTTATTCAGATGGATACGGACGGATGTAATGATGTTTTAAATCATCCAGCCTCAGATCCTCTAAAACCTGAAGTGGATGAAAATATATATCAGGTTTGCTTTTTACTTTTACCCTATCAAATGTGCTTGTAAAGTGAACAGTTATTTATAGAACTCTCAAACCAAAAAAAAAATAATAACATTCTTAAAATAATTACATGTTTTATGAAGAAAACGAGTACGAAATATGGGCAATTATTGTAAAAAGTAAATATTTTTAGATCATAACTCAAACTGCAAGAAGTATTTCTGTCTATATTGAAATCCAAAATAACAATAATTTGTTACTTTCTGTTCTCATTTCGTGATTTTATTTTGGTACTGTTGGGCTATTTAATTAGAATCTTTAAATGCTTAATTTAGTAAATTAGATGCCATATATCTAGTGCGGCTGTGGACCAGTAGGACTTAAAATTTGCCTATATTAACTGTTTTCAGAGTTATAAATGATTCCTAGATAACTGATAGTTTAAGGTCACTGATATATAACTTATGCACACTTAACAAATTTCATGTGTCTATTGTAATCAAATGGCCCTTCGCCCATTATGCCGTACATAATTACTTCCATTTATGCCTGCTATATAATTATATTGTTTATTTTAAAATTAGGTAAAATTATTTAGTGTAAAGAGTAATATACTCTTTACTTACTAGAAATCTAGTTTAATTGGTTCAATATTGCCGAATCGATTCAATATTGTAGTAAAAAAATGCTAAATACAGTGAAAATAAAAGAATACCTGTGTATATTTATTTGGTTCAGTAGAGGTTTTAGATTCTTGCTTCAGTACTCTTCACTGTTATTTGTAATTTTTTAGCTGGTCAATAAGGCTGTAAATAGAATTCACTGATGTAGATTCATGTTCATTTATAGATTAGATTATTATAGGGGATTATTGCCCTGCCATCTGAAAGATGTAATGTGCCTCCTCCTCGAGCCTTCTCATTGCGCTGCCGGCCTCCGAGCAGTGTTCTCTAGCTTGTCAGACAACACTGCCCAACACCGGATAGTGAGCTGTAGAGGTTCCTAGGAAGAGAAAATCTAAAGGCAGCATGCTGGGTTCGAACCCGGAATCTCCGCGTCGCTAGTCCAGCGCGCTACCACTGTTTATCCTGTCTGATTGATACTGCCAGTTTGTCCTGAGTATATAGTTTTAAGTATATTGTGTGCTGTTCTGACGAAGTCATGGCGTATGAGCTGTGTCATCCCGTGGGGTCGCTACTCCCCAAGTAACTGCATGCAACAGATATCCCTGACGAGCTATGTTCATTTACAAGTATGAATAATATTAAATACATTTGAACCATATTCGTGCTGTATATATTAGTTATTCTTAAAATTATCTAGAACTATCTACCCGTTGTAGATAAAACTATATATTCAGTCTTATTGTTATGTTGAATAAAAAAGAACTTGTTTGTATTTGATAACGTACAAACTGGATTATCTGTTTGAACAGTCTGATTGTAATGACAACAAGAAATATATATAATTTTATTATTAAGGTGCAAAGAGTTGGACCTATAAAATGAATAATTTCTGTGAAAATAATATAATTTTTATAACCTTTGCATGATAAAACACTATATCGCCGAATATATTTGCTGCTTGATTTGGACGGTTAAAGTAAATTCACCATATATAGGAAAGTGACTTGATATTTGAGGAAATATTAGACCTCTGCTCAAATTGTAATTGTATATGATTATTTCAAATTAAATATGATTATTAGAGGATTAATTTGCTGTTTTATTTTTCAGAGAGACAATCGGGTAACAGATTTGCCAGAAATCAAAGTGGGTGGAGAAGATAAAAACCTGGAAGAAGTGAATGGTGTAGATGAAGATGAATCTAAAGATATGAGTAGTTCCAGTAGCAGTAGCAGTGAAGATGATGACGATAGCAACGACAACGATGAAGACGATGATGATGATAGTGATGATAATCTGGATGCAAACTGCAATAATGAATCAACAATTGTGAGTGATGAATACATGTCAAATGATTCCGAGGAGGAGTGTGCTGTCTTTTTTTGCAACGAGTGTGGGAAAAAATTCAAAAACGGTGCAAGTTTAAAAGCACATTTAGCTAAGAAACATAATCCCCGTGCTCTGGTCAATTGTGATTTATGTGATTCAAAATATAGAGGTGATTTTATTGAACATTTGGAATCAGAACATAGTTCAGGTAATGGTGGATATTATTGCAAAAAGTGTAACATTATTTGTGGCAATTATGATGCTATTTCGAAGCATCAGCATAAAAAAGGTATTGCCAATGTATGCAAACAATGCGGTAGGGTGTATAAATCAAAAGAAAATTATAAATTACATTTATTAATTCACAGTAATGATAATGATAAAAAGAAAAACGAAAAACTATTTAGTTGTGAAACATGTGGTAAAAAATTTCCTTTAGCTAGTCTCCTTAAAGATCATATTAATTTACACAAGGGAATAAAGCCATACTCATGTCGAATATGTGGTTGTTCCTTTGCACAAAATGCTACATTAAAGCAGCATTCCGCTACACATACTTCTCTGCGGCCATACCAGTGTGCTGAGTGTAATCGTGCTTTTTTCCGAAAAGGCGATTTAAAGAAGCATATGCGTATTCACATTGCTGAGCAATCATTCGTTTGTAATGCTTGCGGAGATTCTTTCCCCCAAAGCAGTCACCTTCGTTCCCAGATAACCGTTCATAAGGATGTACAATTGCATATTTGTGTCACTTGCGACAAATCTTGTAGTAAGCGTGAGATAGTTAGGCTTATGCAGTTACATACTGGGAAAAAACCGTATTCATGTACGGAGTGTGGCAAATTTTTCAGTAAGTCTCTCAGTCTTGCCACCCACAAGAAAAAATTCCATTCCATTGTATCAAATAAAATTGAACAGCCATCTGTACCGCTAGCTGTATGATTACGCATTCCAGGATTTTTATCGTAAGAACTCTTTATAGATGCGAGATGAATGAAATCTGAAAAAATTGTCCATTCGGTTATTTTCGTTCTATCAATATCATCTGATCACAGCTATTTCCTTCTGATACTAGAAGTGTTAAAACAAGTAATTTTTGGTTTGAAAGGAAAAAATCCCTGATAATAAGTTAACATCTTATCGATGTAACATAAAATATTATAAGCACTAAAAAGATATAGTCACATTTATCAGCTGTACATTTCTTTGATTGGTTCAATTCATAATACCGAGGATCTACTATCCTATCTGTTAATAAAATTGTATTTCATAGCAGCAGTTATTAGGTGTATCTCTGCAATAAGGGGGGGGAATAGCTCAGTGGTAGCGCGCTGGACTAGCAACGCGGAGGTCCCCGGTTCGAATTCAGAAGAACCCCGGATTTTCTCTACCTTTACATCTCTACAGTTCCCTGTCCGGTGATAGGCAGGTCTGTAGCTAGAGAACACTGCACGGAGGCCGGCAGTGTACTGAGAAGCCTCCGGAGGCACAGTAGATCTTTCAGGACGCAGTGCATGTCCCCTTAAAAACAAAAACAAAAAAAAATCTCTGAAATAAATTGTACATTTTTAATAAGTAAGAACACGATGTCGATTCAATATGCACCCAAGCAATTTTGTAACGGACATTGTTATGAAGGCCATTCATTATGTTTTGGAAAAATTACTATCAGGTTTGAAACAATTGTGAGTATAAGTAAACGGCCTTTCTAAATGTACAAGTCATTTACAATTGAACTGAATATAGAGAATTATATTTAGAGTCGTCAACTGTGATTACATTATATTAACGATTGAAATAGTTTTATTTTTTAGGAATTATTTGAACTGAAAATTATAATAGCATTTTTTATTCGTGAAAAGAAGCAAATGGTGTAAAGTATGTTAATCTTCTGAACATTTTCTACAAAGAAAGAGGTTTACTAAGGGCTAAATTTTATCTCATTTCAATGATTTCAGTTCATAAATATGTAGAAAAAAAACATAAGGAAGTAAGACACCATTTTTAAAGTACTTATGCTTGATCGTATTTGCAATGAACAGTCTCAGGAAAACTAATTTTTGTTGTTGGTATTTCGAATATTGAAGACTACTTAGAAGTAGTTAGTATTATGGCCAAGTTAGCAAAAAAACTTCTTTATTTCGAAGATTTTTAAGTCCAGCGAAAAAGATGCTATTATTTCCTTCGTTAGAAATCAACTCTGTTTTAGCTTTAGTAAGTAATTTTATAGAATTTTATTTTCATATATTTATATGTGTTTTAATTATATATATTTTATATTTTCTTTTCAGAGTAAGAGAATTTAATTATTTTCATTCTAATTATTTTATTTTTGCAAAATATTATAACAGAATTTGTCTTTGGAAACATATTTCTAAACTGTAATTAAGTTAAGTATTTTTCTCTAATTCGGCTATTACTTTATCTTATATTAATTACAAGTTTAAAGGAAATGATTTTTTTTTTTAATCTTAAGTTAATGTATCTATTGCAGAATTCAATAAAAAAAAATTCTCTAAACATTACAAAAGTTTTTAACAGTATTTGTTGCACCAGAAAAGTATGCAATGGTGTGTTTACAATTTAATAAATATATATATTGATGTTAGAATGGAGTAATCATTGGATTGTAGTATTAATTTTATTGAAACCACTTTCTGCTATGATTTTTCATTTTGTGGTTGCCCAGATTATACACACTATTCAGAATAAGGTTACTCTTATTAATTGTATGATTATCTTGTCCTGGTGACCGGGCCTCTCAACAGGGTGATCATGTATTCACAAGCTTCCCTAACTCATCTATATCAGCCACATATGTTAAAAATATGCCAGTGTTGAGCCAATAAAAAATTTCTGGCGCCAGTAGACCCATATACGCCTGAGTATCATTTAAGAGTATAATGCCTACTTTCATAAAGAAGAAGCAACATTTTCTAAAAAAGGAACCTGTATGAGAAAAGCAAGAGTGAAATAAGCTTCACTTTTCGTTTATTATAAACTTGATAGAAAGACACACAAAATGTACAATTGCACAATATGTTTAATTCCGCTTAAGTTTCGTTTAGAGCTAGATACCAATTTTTCCATATGCATAATAAAAAACAGCAGTTAATTTTATAAAATGAGTCTTCCACTTTTGATTATAGAGCGCTGCACTTGTTTCATCTTTGGGTAGTAGAGTGCTCCACTTTTTGCAGAATACCATCCATACTGCCCCTTTGAAGATACAACCTTCAAGCTTCAAGTAACAAACATAATTTAGCAAGAGCTCGTTTGATAAGTCCTTTAGAGGTTTTGACTGTGGCAACGCGTGCTTCCCGTCAGATCCATAGTGAAGCTCTACAATTCGTCCAACGTTCCAGTGAAGAGGTGGCCTAAAGACTTCCTGAATTAGTACGAGTGATCCTATGGGAGGAGCTTTGCTGGCTTTAGATGATTTGGTGCGCTGCTGTAGGGTAGTCCAATATTCCCGCGATCACCGTTGCCAAAAGTGTTGGTAGAGTTGTTGATTTCGTTGCCATCCGTCCAGAAGATTAATATTCGTATCAGTCGACTCAGGGGCAGGAATAGAACGGAGAGGTTGTCCTACCAGGAAATGTGCTGGGGTTAATGGATTTAAATCGTTGGGATCACTGGATTGTTCAGTTAGAGGTCTAGAATTCACAATCGCTTCAGTTTTTACAAGCAAAGTTTCTAGTTCGTCATATGATAGGATTTGGTTTCTCAATACTCGTTTAAGATGCCATTTTACAGATTTGTCACACGATTCCCATAATCCCCCAAAATGAGGAGATTGAGGTGGTATAAAATGCCAGTTTATACCTTTTGGCGCGCTGAATTCATGTATCTTAATGCAAATAGTTTCTGGAAGTTAGTAAGCGTTGCAGTTCATTTTTTGCTCCTACGAAGTTGATAGCATTATCTGAATATATATGTCTCATAATCCCATGTCGAGCAATCATTCTTTCAAGTGCCTCCAAGAACTTCTTGGTTGATAAATCGGCTACTATTTCTAAATGAATGGCCTTGGTCGCCATACAAACAAAAAGTGAGACATAATCTTTGGCTGAGCTCGCCGTTATGCCATTCGCTCATATAGAAATGGCCCACAGTAATCAATTCCACAATGTTCAAATGGATGCGATGGATGCACTCTCTATGATGGTAAATTGCCCATAAGATGTCGAATTGCTAGTGGTGCAGTTTTTCGACAAATTAAACAGTCTTTAAATATTTTGTTCTTACAATGACAGAAGCGCTTGAGGACCTGCATGTAAATTGATGATATGAAGGTTTTCTAGTATCATTCTCGTGACACGATGTTCTGCTAGCAACAGAATGGGGTGTTTATGTTCAGGAGACAGTTCTGCATTTTTTAACCTTCCTCCAACCCGCAGCAGGCCATTATTCTCTGTGAAAGGACATGAAGATTTAATTCTGTGACTTGGTTCTTTTGCTTTTGTTAAGTTGTCAATGTCTTCAGAGAATACATGCTGAGCTTGCTTGATCCATATTGTTTCAGCCTCGTTTAAATCTTGAGCAGTTATAAAACTAGTCCTTTTGTCTTTAGGATGTCTGCAATTTTTAATAAAACGGTGACATAGAGCTGTAATACGCAGAAGTTTTATCCTACTTGAATATTTATTTATTAAATCATTAGTTATTGTAGATAAGTGGGATATTGTTTGCTTGCGTCGTTCTTCCATGTCTAAGATAAAAATGTTTTCTTGAATTATTTCTGGTCATTTGTCTTGACTTTCTGACAACCACTTCGGTCCATTCCACCATAATCGCGAATTTTTCAATTTTCAGGAGCAAGTGATCTTGAGATCAAATCAGCTGGATTATGGGATGATCGGATATGTTTCCAACTGCAAGTGTGTGTCAGTTCATGGATTTGTGAAACTCTATTTGCCACAAAAGTTGCCAGTTTTTAGAGGGCGCATGTATCCAAGGTAAAACTATAGTTGAATCGGTCCATAAAGTTATGCTGTTAATATTAATCCGTTTTAAAGAGTGTAGATCCTTTTAAGTAATTGAGAAAGTAAAAGAGCGCCATAGAGCTCCAATCTTAGCAAGGAAACTTATATTAGGGGAGCTATTCTGGATTTGGAACAAAGTAAGTTGACGGAAATGCTTTTGTCTGGTAACATCGTTCGAATATATATACATGCTCCAAAGGCCTTTTCCGAAGCATAGGAGAATCCTTGGGTATCAAATGTTTGATTGAGAGTTCCATTTACTACTTATCTATTTATAAGTAGGTGGTTTAATGCTTGCAGAGAATCTCTATAACTCTTCCAGCTTCCTAATATCTGTTCAGGCACTGGCTGGTCCCAACCTAAATTTTTAATAAGCCAAAGTTCTTGCATAAAGAGTTTTGCAGTGATTACATTGGGGAAATAAATCCTAGAGGATCGAATATTCTAGATATATCCGAAAGTATAATTCGTTTAGTTACGATGTCAGGCATGTAATATTTAAATTGAGGTTCCCTTTCTTCAGAAACCAGTTCCATTTCTTCATTTTCTAAATACAAAAATCTTCTGATTGCCTGATCTTTTGATTCTCCTAAAGCAGTAGTATGATCTTCAGAAAACGGCAAGTTGACAATAAACTTTCTATCAGGTAAACGTTTAACATTATCCCTTCGATGATCCAACCAAATTTAGTGTTTTGTAATACAGGCATGTGTTCTCCTAATTGATTATGCCCACTTTCAAGAATACTGTAGAAGATACTAGCCCCTAGCAATATATCGATCCCTCTAGATGCGTAAAAAATTTTTCATCTGCTAGATCAATATCTTCCGGAATGTCAACTTTAGTGTTAACTGAAGGTAAATCATGTGAAATTTTTCTCAATACAAGCAAATCCAACTCTATCTTGAAATCACAATATCTTGATTTGATGCAGGTACGTACAGCGAAATTAGAAGATAATTTGGAATTACCACGCCTGAAATGGATGTGGCTAACCTCCTCTAATGAAGTAACAACGAAGAAGCAAGCGATTGATTTATGAAATTGGATTGACTTGCGCTATCCATAATGCTCGACACGGATATGTCATTCCTGATGAATCAGTAATGTAGACTATAGCCGTGGCAAGAATAACTTCTTCATTGTTATTTGAAAGCGCAGCAATAATGGGATTCAGGCGTTCATTTGATTCATTTGAAGTTGTTTTCGATTCTACTTGGGAAGCCAAATTTGTCTGCCTTCGATGTAGAATGCTATGGTGACGTTTATTGCAATAACTACCCGAATATGGTCTCTTGCATTGAATCGATTTATGATTCGTCTTTAAGCAGTTCAGGCAAAGCTGAAGTTCTCTGATCTTCGCATGCCGCTGGGGAACATCTAACTTGATAAGCTGCCAACAGGTAAAGATTTTTTGGGTGCATTCACAGTGTGACACATAGTCTTGTTTTTTACAGAATTAAAACTATATTTGTTTTGGAGGTCCTTTGCGAATGGTTTTTTGATGTTATGTGAGGATTATCTTCTCTAACTTCCTGTATTGTACACTGTTCGTCTATAAACTTCATTAGCCCTGTAAATGAATAAATTTCGTTGTTTTCTTCACATTCATCTTGCTTTGCATTTTGCGTTTCCCACATCTCTCTTGTTTCACTGTCTAACTTCTTAGTTAGTAAGAATACTAGTAATGTACTCCACTTTTCAATAGGCTCACCAAGATTTTTTTAAAGCCGTTAAATGATTTGTGACTGTATCATGTAATTTTCTTAATTCATCAGAACTCGGCCTTTCCAGAGTTTTCAAATCCAATATTCCTTTAACATGAGCCTTAATTATGAGTTTTTTTTATTTTTAAATCTCTTTTGGAGTAGTTCCCAAGCGGAATCATAATTCTGAGCCGCAATCTTGATTTATTTTATTGATCTGAATGCCTCGCCTGTTAAGCATGAACGGAGATAGTAGAATTTTTGAATTTTTGTGAGCTTGGTTGAGCTATTTATCATTCCTCAAAAGTATCATAGAAATCGGTCCAATCTTCATATTTTCCAGAAAATGTAGGTGGACTATTTCAGGGAGTTTAATATTATCAGTTGTATCAGACTGTTGATTCTATGTAGGCTGAACTTTAGCATTTGATTGCATTTTATGTTGTGAAAAGAAAGATAATATATCTTCAATCTTACCTTTAATGTCGAAATATCATCTTCAAACATCGATGTTTCTGTATCATCTTCCTCATCAGCTATTATTAATTGAATTTCTGATTGTATTGCGTCAAATTGTGGCCAACGTTCTTCAAGTTTTTGTAAACGTGAAGTAAGATTTGATATTGAGGAAATATTGGGGTCAAAGAATTCAAGATAGGTTTTAATTCGTGTTAATCTTCCTTTACGAATCCCTCGTTTACGTCTTAAAATTCTTAGTTTATCAACTAAAGTTTCTCCAATTTCACTTTCCGCACCCATATTGAGAATGACAAGCTTCGACTTGCTAATTATGTAGTATGTGATCTTAAGATTTATAGATAAAATAAACAAATAAATAATTATCGAAATATTAGTTAACCAAATTACGATATAAGAATAAACTAAAACAGTAAAATAGCAACTAAATAATAAATAATGAAACAAAATAATTGCATTAAATTTGAAGATACAGTTAACCACAACAATATTGAAATACTGGTCGAGAAAAGTTAGTATTTAAACATATGATAACTAAAATAAAATTCAAAAAATATTAATTAAAAATTCAATGTAGGCATACATATATAAAAAAACAAATCGGTATTTAGAAACACAAAATAAGAAGAATAAATATGGAAGAATAATACTGAAAACACTTTAATTGATAAATATAGAACAGTACATTTTTCTCAAACTACTAATGTTCGAATAAATATAAGAACATGAAGAAAGTTCTTAAAATGTATAATTGTTGGATAACTTATAGTTCACCAATTACTTCAAACGATTTATGCACCAGTCTAGTCATCAATTTCTCAAAAAATAAAATTGTATATTCACATTAATGCAGTGATCATGTCGGGGTCACCAAAAATTATGTAAGAGAAAAGCAAGAGTGAAATAAGCTTCACTTTTCGTTAATTATAAACTTGATAGAAAGACACACAAAATGTACAATTGCACAATACGTTTAATTCCGTTTAAGTTTCGTTTAGAACTAGATACTAATTTTTCCATATGCATAATAAAAAACAGCAGTTAATTTATTTTATAAAGTGAGTCTTCCACTTTTGATTATAGAGCGCTGCACTTGTCGCAATTTGTTCCATTTTTGGGTAGTAGAGTGCTCCACTTTTGGCCGAATACCATCCAGAACGCGCACCTATTTGTTTGAATGTTTCTAAAGCAATGGTGTGCACATGTCTATGATTCTCTTTCTTTTCGGTCCATCAAGCATTACATTATCTGAGAGGACACTGGGCTTTCCAAAAAAACAAATCAGTGTGCCTTTTGAGAGTCATTTTTCTAATGAGATTATAGGAAGTTTGTATGATTACCGCAAAATATTGCTGCCAAGGTTTCGACCGTTACCAACGACTAATGAGATTCAAGAAATATCCATACTACCGGTACTCCTTATGAAAATGTCAGCCCCAACACCTTCACCGTCCTGGAGACCTCGTCTGTATGAGCATTTCTACATGTCCACTGATAAATAACATGTTTTTTGAAAAATTAAATATATGTTCCTTCGCAAAAAGTGCAAGAGCTCTTTTCTCAAGATTTATTTATTTATAATGTACGTCTGTAGACTTATAAATTATTCCTTATCATTTCACAGCTAAAGTTAAAAATTAAAGAAATCAAAATACTAGAATAAGGAAATATGCGCAGAGTTCAAAGAATATCATTAAAATATATATTAGAAATTCAGATTTAATAAGATGAAAATAAATGTAACTAGAGAAACTATAATATATACCTACTAACTTAAATTTTATATACTTTAAATAAAACAATAAAAAGATCATTTTCAACATTTACTGCAATAGAGGCGTTTTGAGACTACAGATTAATAATACAAAACAAACTTACAGTAAATAAACAATATATTTCTACAAATATTAGGAAAATACTTTTGTTCTGAAATTAAAGGAGGGTATTAGTAACAGGAGGTTCCGAGTTCTCAGTAAGCAGTGCTGCCTTTAGATTTTCACACCCAATAGAATCTCTACAGCTTCTTGTCCAGTGATGAGCAGTATCTGTAATGAGAGAACACGGTAAGATGGCCGGCAGTGCAAGATGAAGGCTCCGGGCGCCAATCATATATTAACGCGCCAAAAAAATAATTAAAAAAAATAAAACTGGTGTGAAACACTTACACAGCTTTCTCTTACTGTTTTCATACAATTACAAAATTGAGAAAGTTTCTTTAAACCTGGAAAACTTCGTGTCTGATGCGGCGCGTAGTACCCAAACGGGAATATCAAGTTTAACGTTCCTGCGATTTTTCATTTTTGAGATATTCTGACAACATACACAAACACACTTTTTACTTTCTCTTACTCCTCTAGTAAGACGAAGTATTGCGATCATGTCAAGTTTTCAAAATTATTGTGTTTTCACCGGAAATACGTGTTTGGAGGTCTTTTGATTATGAAAAAAAAATGTTTTTAGCGAATGAATGTTCTGTGTGTGAGAACAAAATATCTCAAAAACGAAAAATCCGGGAAGTTCAAACTTTTTATTCCGCTTTGGCACCTGCACCACATGTAACACGAAAGTTTATGTCAAATCTATCTATTATCTGAATGTTTTTTCAGTTTTTCGCGATTTCCTCAAAAACGGCTTCAACGATTTTCTTTAAACTTTATATACGATACATATATAAATGCTTATCACTATTTTTGAAACATTTTCCCAACAAAATTATTTTTTGGGAGTTCTGGGGAACAGTAACGTTAAGCTTTACTATAAAGTACCACTTCGATAAAATGTATGATTCATCCACTTACATAATATATTATATGTACTTTAGAAACATTGTTGAAATTCCAAATTGCAGAAAGTGCGACTTTACACTATATGATTTTGGAAGTTTCTCATAAAGGAAAATGAAAATTTCCTTTAAATTTGACATGCCAACTGCAAAGATACAAACCTGTTTGTATCTGAAAAATTTTTCCAGTTGTTAGGAATTTGTGAAATTTTAAATAGTATAGGTTTAGTTTAGTTAATATAGATATGTTATTGGCACGCTCTTCTGGATTACTCTGTTGGCATGAGCCTTTTTTTATACCATTTATCTGTATTTTGCTGAGTCATCGATGAGTGGGATTTTGAAGTCAGTCAGGATTGCGTTTTTCGAGACATAAAAGGGAAGGAAATGTGACCTGACTTTAGCCCAAGACCATATTGGTCATGTAGTTCGATGTTAAGTCGTATTTTTTATGTCTGAGATGAAATCTGCAACGCTGTTTAAAGGAGGCTTGATGGTTAGTTGCTTGTTTTATAATGTGCAATAACGACCATGGAACTGTAGATGGGGTAGACAACCCTGGGGAAGGAAAGAAGGAGAAAAAACTTTTAAATCTATTATTTAGTTTTGTTATATTTTTTATTTTTATTTTTCATTTGGTTAGCAAGGGCTCCAATAAGAACACATTTAAAATTTAAAATCAATAACATTATTAAATAAAGGTAGAGGAATAAGAATTAGTCATTATATTGTGAAAGAAAAAAAAAATTATATTCTGAAAGCTGAAGTGCGATATAAGAAATTTAATAACAATTATCTATTATTTGATAAAACGAATTGGATAAATATGTATCAACAACTTTTCCCTTGAATGAAGAGCTAAGTAGGGTTTTGTATGAATTGGCGGTTGTCATGGTTTAAGTGACTCACCCCTTCTAAATTACTAGACGATTCCAAGTTGTTTGCTTAATGCCTACAGTTAAAGCTTTGACCAGCAACTGATTTGGTCGTATTAGTCTGTGTGGATAATGTATTTGTCATTGGATATAATCTAACATTTGTCCATTAAAATAAAAGAAAAAAAATGGGGGATAGCAAACTTTTGTTAAATTTTATTTCTTTGTTCCACGTGCAAGGTAAGATTCACAGTTATACTTTGTCTTTTTTATCTTTTCCTAATTTCAAAATATTGAAGTGGCTGACCTCAAATGTCAATGCGCTGTCTTGAATTAAACAATATTAAATGAGCAAGAATTAAATGATTCATAAATGAAAAGAGAATGAGTGAATAAACTATTTTGAAAGTTTTAATTACAGTTTTATGTTTTATAAAGAAACGATTTTATGTTATTCAGAAACAAATAATAATTTACAATGATTTTCCTTAAGCTAGATATTTTTTTTCCATTATATTTATAAAATTGTATATGAGATTACTGTTTATTTCTACTAAAAAAAAAAAATTACTGGCAAATATTTTTAATAGTATACACAAACAAAATTACATTACATAGTGCATTCTTTCTCATTTTTAAACACTAAAATAGTTATTATTTTCAACATATAAATGATACTCAAAAAATATTTGTTTACAATGTAGCAAAGGTTACTAATCCAAAAATTTTAACATAAAATTGTTGTAATTGCCCTCATTAAAAAATAAATAAAAAATTGAAATTACTAAATAAACAATTTATTAGTACTATCATTTTTTGAGACTAAACTTATCCTATCTACTTTGCATGAATGATAATTATCATTATTTGATTTTTAATCTAAAAATAGTATTTTGCAGTATTTACTTTGAATTAAGATTATCCTTAGACCTAGCACCATAAAAATTGTAGATTTTTCTAGAATCTATACAAAGAATCATTATGTAAGAACATAAATATGTTAAATATTCCATTTTATTACATAATTTGAAAGCATTTCCCTCATTATTGTTGTTTATCAATAATAGATTTGGTTTTTAAATTAAAGAAGTAAATAAATACTCTATTCAATATTTAATTCGCCATATTATTTGATTACTCTTTTAAAAAAAAATTAATCATTTGTTATTCTTGGCAAATATAGATTTATTAAATTATTAACTAAGTTTAAATCTTTTTGAAATGTGGAAAATATTTCATATTGACCTCTGATAGCATTTGGCCTTCATTAAAAATCTAACAGCTATTATTTTTCATCAATTCTCATAAGTTATGTAAAGGGTCATGTAACTACAACGTTTCTCCATAGTGCTGACAACTGAATACTTTTTTTTTTATTGCTTATTTTTTGCAAAGTTCATCTATAAAGAACTGTTATAAAAATAAGTTAATTTTAACAGTATTGATGTTAATTTGTATAATTTGTTTTGAAAATTGTTTTTAGGATAGTAGTTTCAAAATTAGAAAAATAACAGAATACTTGGTTATTAAAAATACAAGTTTGCTCTGAAATTTTCAAAATTTAAAATAGTTGAAAGTAATAGAAAGTTGAGAGTCTTATTTTATTTATTTTTTAATTTTTATCACTATTCTGTCTCTCTACTATTATCTACTCTATGAAATGCAATCAAAAACTCTCATCATAATTCAGTGGTTAATGTTTACCAGAAATGAAATACAAGATGGAAACTTATATTATTTCTATGAAATATTTCATTTACATTTCCGTTTATTAGTTGAAGGTCAAAGCCTTTGTTTTGAAATTCTGTCACCTCGGCAACTTCTCATTCTACATAACCATCCTCATGGAAATTCTCCACTACTACTTTACATAAATTGATCCTTATTTCCATAACTGGGGCGTGCTTGCACAATATGTAAACAATTAAATTGCCTTCCTGCTTGCTCATCATAATTGTCAATATTAAGTACGCAACAATCAGGCCATGCTTAATTTTTTAATCTTAACGCAAAAATCATTATATATATTTATTTACTTGAAAATTATTAGTCACTAATAAATAATTCAGCGACCCAACTAGAATTTTATATCCATATCTCACCAAAATGTATGGTTATAAATATAAATGTTTTTCGTTTACCTACTTCTTTATTAAAGGAGTAGAAAAATATATATATGTTTATTGACCTTGTACTGTTTTGAATAGCGTCATAAAAATGTAATTATTTTAATATTTTGATAATTTCTGAAATATATTTTCGTAGCATCATTAGATTAGATATTACGTTCTTTTAAGGATAGTGCATTGCGACCTGAAAGATGTATTGTCCAACTCGGTGCTCTGCCAGCCTCTGGGCAGTATTCTCTCAGCACAGAAAACACTGCCCATACGCGGAAAGTATTCCTACCATCATCTCATCTATGATATAATTAGATGTTCTCCAATTTTTTTTTATTCAGTGAAACCAAAATATTTTATTTAAAACCAATCAATAAACCTTAACTTCCCGCTCTCTAATAAATGCATTGAACGCACATCTTTTTAAATTGGCTCCCTTCTTGCGTGAAACTCAACATAAATCTTTTCTTGCAAATATTTCTGAACATCTGGACTACACAAAAATAATTATCTTTGGATGCATTTTTTCTTAATATCCTAGTAATGAGGCTTTCGTAAACTGAAATTTTGCCTTAGACTTACCTTCCATCTTATTCACTTCATCTTTCTCCCGCTGAGCAAGTTTGCTTGGAACTTACTCTTTACTGTGAACAGTTTTAATTCTTTCAGGATAAAATATTGTTCTACAAAATCAAGTTCGATGTTTTTTCATCAACCGTGCTTTTTTTCATTTTATGTCCAAGAAGTTTATTTCTACTAGGATCAAGCTGAAAATACAGAAAATAATTTGCCAGAATGTGGTAGATAAAAACTATACAATTGAATCCTACATAAAGATGTCGGTCAAAATCTTGTTTTGAAGTCTCTGAGATTGCAAATATATTTTTAGGGAATGATGTTTGTGTGGGTGTGTACAAATAAAATTATCAAAAACGAAAAAAATTGCAAGAAACTCAAACTTGAAATTTAGTTTAGGTACCACCACCGCATTGAAACTAACATTTCGGTCAATTCTTCACATCTCTGAATATCTAATATTTCTTCCTAAAAAATCAAAGAGCGGTAACAGTGTCAGGAAATTTTGATGAGTGCTGACATGTTTGCCAAGCAAGTTTCTATTATTGTATTGATCTCCTTCTCTACTTCACTGCGCACTCTAGTAATATAATTATAGTAATAAATATAATATATTTTGTTTTTTATGAGTAGTGACACGTTTGTTAGGCATAATTCTACTAACTCGTTTAATTTCTACTTTATTGCAATCTCGTTGAGAAAATATACAAACTATATTTTAAGCGTATTACTAAGTGACAATTTTATAGGGCTTATCGAACTTTGACGGAGAATAGTCAAATATAAAAATCAAGAATAAGCGATTGATAAAATAAAACAAGAAGTAAATTTGTAAATTTATAAATATTTGATAAAATTAATGATTAAAGTTTATCGAAATCTTTGTCTGTCAATGTTAGGTCTCAAAATTCAACATTGCTTATCTTACTTTACTAGTTTTTATCTGACACGCTTGTTGTTGTTATTGTTTATTATTATTGATTGATTAATTATGTTTATAACTGAAACGCTTAACTAAGAATTTTCTATATTTACCACATTATTAAAATGATTAGGAACTGCAATCCAATTAGCCTCATTTAATTAGATTTACCATCACAACATGATTTAATTTTACTTTATCAAACACACTTCTTTCACCCACTTCTGGACACATTCCTATAAAACGGCCAATATCCTCCGGGATATTTATTACATATGGAACAGTCGAACACCTGTGAGATTGGCAATTTAGCTTCCCTACAATCCTAATTATAAGGGATTTTATATACCTAAATGTAAACAGAACTATTACTAATATAAGTAGGTTTTTGATGATCAGGATCTAATTTTGAATATATCATGAAATTTACTATTTTTGGTTTTTTATTAACATTTCATTTTTATCTGGTATTTTATCCGTCTTAGCATGCACATTTCTTTTATTTCTGACCGGTTTTGGATTTTCGTCCATCGCCCGAACAAATTTATCAATTTCATATAGAGAGTTCACTTTAACGCAATGTTTAACATTCGACACTTGGTTTGTGACTGAAGAATCACTTGGTTAATTGAATAAAAAAAAACCAAATGGCTAGTGTAACAGAAACATTGCGTTAAAGTGAACTCAGTACACGAAATTGATAAATCTGCTGTGATGAAGGATGAAAATCCGAAACCGGTCAGGAATATAAGAAATAGGCATGCGCTACGTCGGATAAAATATCAGATGTTAGCCAGCATTGCGGGACCCATCCACATATTCAACATTTCATTTTTTAGTTTAATTTTTATTTTTTGTATTAGTCTTTGGGATTGTTTTAAGAGTTTCTTCATTTATTTCTATTTCAAACTGGGTTATCTATTTCTACGATGTGTTTACACTAAGAATTTATTATTATTATTATTATTATTATTATACTGGCTAGATAATTCGTTCATTCTGTATGCGGATTTAGTTTAAATTTAATTTCAAATTTATAGTTTCAATTGTACATTAGCGGCTTCTAAACAAAGCATATTCTGGTTAATAAGAATGAGGTAAATATCTATTCAAACAATAATGTTGTGCTTTCACCACTCCCAGTAAATTCAAGTTATAATTAGTTTACGCTAAATACTGTTTACATACAGCAAATTTAGCCTTAGCAACTTTTTTCTTAATTATTTAATAAAAAAATTAAATGATAGTTAATAACTAAACAATTGACAATAATATCTTAATATTTATATCTGTCAAAATTTACTCCCTTAAAAAAAAATCTTGTGTAAAACACTCACAAAAGTTTCTCTTATTCTAATTAATACATTTTGCAATTGCTAAGTAGAATTATTGCGAATATATTAAATCTTTGGAATTGAGTTTCACCGGAAATAAATATTTCAAGGTCACCCCAGGATAAAAGAAAAAAAGTTCTTAGCGCGTTTGGCAGAGTTGCGTGTTGTATTATAAAAATTATATTGTTCTATTGTACTTACAACTTCGTATATCTAATAATCCATATCATATGAGCAACAGTCAAGGTCTTTATTCCATATGACCAATTGATTATGTCACAAACACCACTTTTTGTTATATGCCTATCAATATATAAAGATCTATATTTTTGATTATGTATTCAATATTTGAAGTAAATTAATGATAGTATTGTGGCAACCCGGCCAAAAATAATATAGTGATAATTAGCCTGTGGGACAAATACACATGGCTAGTTTTAAATAATTTAATAAGAAAAAAAGACAATTGTAAAAATATAAGAAAGGGAATGTTGGAACTATGTTTTGATGTTCGTAAGTACACATGGTGTGGCGTACGTTCTGATCGGTCAGAGATAAGTGCGAATCGTGTGGCGTACGTTTGGTATGGTTTGTGTAAGTGCAATCTAAGTTAAAATGTGTAACTATGGTTCGTAATAAAAAGAATTAGTAGCTATTTCGTATTTTATTTGGCTTAGTATGTTTCCACAAGTATGAGGAGCGCAGATGTTACCAGAGCCGCAACGAGGACGCACAGGTTGGACTTGAATGAGGTTCCGCGACAGGATCTGTCTCTAGAAACATAGAGAATTTTTATCCCTCAGACCGGAAATCATTTGGCAGTATCTCTTGGTTTATGCTATTGTTTGTTATATCTTGGATGAGAGGGTACGCAACACCTAACTTAAAAGGTTTTTGCATCTGCTCAAACAGCCAGGCTGCGCTGAAGACGCTGAGTTCATGTATCTTCACTTCCAGATTGGTGTTAGATGTTCTAAAATCCTGGAAGCGCTTTCTTCTCTGAAGATGTGCAGGATGCTTCTAGTTCTGGGTGCCAGGTCACATGGGGATTTTTAAGAATGAAGAGGTGGATAGGTTTGCCAAATTAGGCGCCTCTCTTCCTTTCATTGGTCCCGAGCCTGCTGTTGGCGTGTCTTCTGGCACATGTCTGCCAGGCTTCTAGACATGGACAGCTTCACAGCATTCATCCTTATGGATGAGCTCAGATGTTTTTGGCACTCCAAAATGCTCATCGGGGGTCCGGACAAGGCCATTAGTGAGACGTTGCTATGTTTTTCACGGAGCGCTCTCAGGCATCTGGTTGGATCTCTTACTGGACATTATGGTTTAAAGAGACATCTCTACATAATGGGGCTCATGCCGGACCCATTTTGTAGAGTCTGTGAGACAAAGGAGGAACACCCATCCATCTAATGACTGATCGCCTGGGTTATGAGGAAATTAGGTTCAGGACTTTTGGTCGGAATAGGATGTCTGTGGAAGAGCTTAGGCTATTTCCGCTTAAGGTTATTGTCCGATTATTCGGACTGCGGTGACTCTTAGATGGATTAGATCCGGGTCTGGATTTTTGTTCTAGACCAGGTTTGTTGTTGTTTTTCTTGGGGTAGGTATATGGGCCCTGTGAGGCTTTGGATAACGTAGGGTTTGGTCCCTCCCCACAGACAAATAATAGTGGCTTAGTATGTAAATATATATTAAGCAAAAATATACGTCATTCAGAAATACATTATATTAAAAAATATATACATATATTGTCAAAAAGTTTATGAAAGCACATATGTATACAAACAAAAAAAAATTCTGGTGTGCAATATTCATACGTCTTTCTCTTATTCCTGTTAGTACAATTATATATATAATGTGAAACTTTCTTTAAACTCAAATTTAACTTATTTATTCTAACATTAATGTGGAAGTTATTGGGGGGGGGGGGACAAGTACCTAACTACCAATAACACTGAACCAACTACTTATATGATTTGAAATTTAATGCCATAAATACTGCAATACAATCTAAAATCAATTTTTTGGGGGAAAAATATTTCATATAAAAGTGTGAGGTGTATATGTGTGTGTGTGCGCGCGCAGTTAGCATTCTAAGTTTAAAGGAAATCAAATCATTTTCGAGAATATTCCAAAAAATTCAATAACGTTTTCTGTAAAGTTGCACTTTCCCATTATCCGATTTTCTTCAAATTTAAAATTCTAGCGAAGCCTTCTAACGTGTATTAATATTATATACGCAGGTGATAGAACCATACATTAGAAAGAAGTATAGATTTAGAGGAAAGCTTAACATTACTGTTGCCCCAAAAATCAATTTTCCCGGGATAATATTTTAAATAAAAGTGATAAGTATTTATGTGTGTACATAGTATACAATGTTTGAAGAAAACGTTGGAGCAATTTGCAAAAAAAAAAAAATCGCTAAAAATATTCAGAAATACGCATTTCTAGATAGATAGATTTTGCTCGAAACCTTCGTGTCAGATGCGATGTTATCACAGTTCCTGTGATTTTGAAATATTTTGTTCACAGATATACACACAACCTTGTACGTATATATATCCAGACCAATAAGCTAAAAATATTTGTATCGCACTCAGGGGACCTCAAAGCATGTATTTCAGGTGAAATTTGATACGATCGCAATATTTCCTCTTTCTAGGAGTAAGGAGCAAGTAATTTATTATATTTGAAACTGACACTGTTCACTGAATTCTGAACAGTATTTACAAACATCGTTTACTGAACTTTTGAATCATTGAAATTAATTGATTGATTACAGAGAAAAATTGCATTCCCCAGCACTGTTCTCACCTATACTCTCGTTATTAATGAATAAAATATGCCAGAGCTCTTTTAGCCACCCACCTTCTATGATGAAATAATGTGGGATAGGAAGAAAAAAAAGAATGTAAGATGGTCTTTATTTAACTGCTCCTTTTCTGGTAGCGGATTTTGATGAAACCCTCTTGTTGTATACACTGCCTTCACAGGTTGGTCTAGTCGTAAGCGATAACGTATCGCCATTGGTGGGAGAATTCAGGGTTCGATTTTCGTGAGGCCTAAAACAATATTGGTGCAGTATAGTGAAAACAACTGGGGAGCTATAGTTTGTTGTCTTCTCGGTCGAAGGCATGGATGGAAATTTTATAGATTCTTTCTCTTTTGTTATAAAGATGTAATGACTTTCTTGGAATAACATGTGTATGGGTGCCTGGGAAGGAGAGATGAGATAAGAAAAAAAACTGCCAAGTGCTTCAGATCATACTACACAAAGGTTGGTTTGGGGATTACATGTACAGAGACATAAAAAGTACTATGTTCCATTCCGCTTGAAAAAGAAAAAATAACTGCAATCATAAAGTAGTATTACTGACGGCTACGCATTTCTAAAGTTAATCTTTTCACCTGAAAGCTAGGCACTTTTATACTGTTTGAAATAATATCCTAGGAAAAATTATACTGCACCATCACAAATTCTTTCACCAGATTCTATGCATATAACGATAGCAAGGGAATCCACTAATCTTATAATCCTTTATCTCTTGTGTTCCCTTATTCAGATCCGGATAAAAAGCTGTGAAATTCTTATGATAGTGCAGGCTGGGCTCGATTCTTCCATTGCGCGCCACCTCCGAGATAATTCCGCTGCTCATCATATTTTTTTGTTATTAAAAGAAGAAAATAGAAGCAATTTTTTCCAACACTTAAATAAGTCCTTTCACTATAAGTTCAAGATCACAGTGAAGTGTTAACAGATTTTTTTATTCTCTTATATAAGGAGAAATAAAAAATTCTCTAATGCTGTGAGAAGAAATTTTGGTTTGTTTCAAATTTAAAGTTGAGATGATTATTTTTTTTGAGATTTCCAATATATTTTTATGATTGGTCTCATATAGATTATGAATTGTGTGTGAACAAAATATATCAGGAGTGAAAAAGTTGCACGAAGCAGCTCAAATTTGAAAATACGTTTAGGAAATCGAAAGGAAAGTCACTTTTAGCGCAACAGCCCATGAAGAATAAGGCTGGCCCAGAGGGTGATCTTTTTTTTTGGCAGTAAGCACAACACGCTTCTTACCGCGGTTTAATTCCGGCTTTCGCTACTAACTACAGCACCCCACTTTGTCTCACGATACTGTATCAATCAAGTTTTAGTCCTCAAGGAATTCTGAATTCTCGCACCTATGGTGAGTGCGATATCGCTTATCACTAAGATCAGGGGTTCCCATCCGGAGTTGCGAAAAAACAACCATTTGGGGTGCAAGGAAAAGTGATTGTAATTAATAATACTGGCTTTTTTACCATCAAATTAAAACAAAAAAAAATGTTATTAAAGTTTGAAAATGTAAACAATGAAATTATGAATCATTTAGAAATGCTATAAAAATTGTTCAATGGACATTCTGTTTCTGTAGAGTTGAAAATTTCAGAAGAATGGATTAATTAATCTATTTCCGTACAATTAAAAAAAAAAGCCAGACGATGACGATCTGAAAGAAGAACTAATTGATTTGCAGACAAATCAAAAATCTTAAATAAATTATATTTCGAAGATAAAACTGTTTATGAATTCTGGTGTTTATCTTTAAATTTTTACCCAAAAATTGGCAAAGAAAAGCACTGACTTTCCTCACAACTTACTTGTGCTAATCTGGATTTAGTTCCTTTTTATCAATAAAAACAAAGCATATAAAAAATCGCATGAATAAATGAATAAATGATAAATGGCCAGAAACCATGATAAATTAATTCAACAAAAACAAGAACTCCATTAAATATTACAGTTTTGTTATAAATACTGCACATTATTCAACAAACGCATTACTGTTGTTCTTTATGTTTTAATACAAAAATTATAAATATATATTTTGATATTTAACTTCTTACCTTAAAATCCTAATAACTAATTTTTATCATAAAACGTAGGAATAACTTTTTTTTTGTCGGGGTGTGATAGTTCATTAATAAATTTTTAGGGGTGCGAAATACAAAAAAGATTGGGAAAACCTGCAGTAGACCAACTACGTGAAGACAGAATATTCGACAAAAAGTTTTGTCAAAAATCCGCTACTGAAAGTGCGGCTTTACTGATTTTTTTTTTTCCATAGTTTTCTCGAAATGTCTCCAACGGTTTTTCTTTAAACTTCGCTTGCTATATAATAACCATTCGATAAAAATTACTTCTTTCTCATGCAAGGAACCTCAAAACATATATTTTGGTTGAAATGAAATTTGACAAGATCACATAATTATTCTTATAGCATTAATAGAAAGAAGAATATGATGTCACCATACGTAATAGGATTAAGCATTATTCCTGCTTGTAATCAGTTTTCTGCAAATGGTATTTAAATTCTGGTCCCTTTTTAAGGGCAGTAGTTTAACGCTTACAGCCGGCGGCGGGGTAGTAGGCTGCGCCCTTGAACATAATGTTTCCACTACCGCCTACATTTATACTAAAAATAATACTATGTCCTACTAAAGGTTTAGTAACAAAATCCAAATTACAAGAAAATCTTGTCTATAAGAATTTATTATTGTAATATTTGAATAGGAGAAAATCGCAAGAGTGTTTACATTAGATTTTTTATTATTATTATTAGAAAGGAACTCGTTGTCTGATAGAGCTTATAGTTCGTCAGAACATTAACCAGTACAATGTTTGAAATCATACAGCGTCATTTTATAAAAACATACTCTCTGACATCTAGTTTGTAACTTATAATATTCGCGGCATTAACTATTTTTGTGTGTGTGTGTGTGTGATTTATTCAACATATTTCTTGCCTTAGTTTCGGACGGTTTAAAAGAAATATTAATAAGATTTTTTTTTTAGTTTCAGTTAAGAATAGATTGAATATGATACTGCTAACTGAGCATTGCACAAGACGTTTAATTGGTTTCATTAAATATACATTTTTTTTCTACCATCTTTATATTGTCATTTAGACAAAATTTTGGACTACTCGATATTCGTCTCTTAACTCTAAATACTAAAAAAAAAAACTCTAAACTACCTATATCCAATAGCTACTAAATATTTGTCCCTCCTCAATTGCTATTCATTAAAAAAATCTTTATACATACCAGTACAATTCTATGAATTTATACTATTTATATCCACAACTTTCTCTCTAAGTATCTTTCTTTCATAGTTCCTTAGAAATTGTGTCAATGCCCGTAGCATCTCAATTTTGTGAGAAAATGGAATATCTTCATATCGGAACGGGGCATCTAGGTAATTGTACAAATCGTAGAAATGTTTTTATCTTTGTTATATCTTGGGCAGTCCATCATTATATGCTGGGGAAACTGCTCTACATTTCATTTCATGCAGACTAGTGACAATCTTTCACCTATTCTATGCAGGTATGATCCGCATACCGCATGGTTTGCCCTTAACCTGCTTATATAGCACTTTGCACTCTAAGCACTTTGTGCTTACTAAAACTACACCCCTTAAATCAAGGGCGTTTGAATAGTGTAGGCATTATAATTTTATAAAATAATCTGTTCTTGTTACTGTTATATTATTTCAGCCATTTTTTTCATGGTATTTTTGGTTATAAGAGTTCGAATATCAGAGCCTGGTAATTTACAGAATATTTCCTCCCCACTAATTGCAGCCTCTTTAGCAATTATGTCTTCTGTTTCATTATGCTGTAGGCCACAATGTCTCTGTTAATCCATACGAAATTAATCAATATGCCCCTTTCCTTTTGCTAATGTACCAACGCCATTATCTCTGTGACAATATGATTCAAACCTTTAGTATTATTTAACTTGGTTAATTTATTGATTGCCCTTTAGCTATCACTTAAAATTGTGTAATCAATATGAGGGAGTGTAAATGTATTATATTTTAATGCTAGTATAATTACCACTAGTTTAGAGTATTCACTGAGGCCTTCTCATTCTGTTTTGCTAATTTCTGAATCTTACAATGCACTTCCTACATTGTTATCCTGCTTAGAGCCATCAGTGTATAGGCACTAAGTTTGAGACCATTTTCTGGCTATGCAATCTTTAAGAGCTGCATTTATTCCTAGTTCAGATGACAATTCCTTGTTCATATCAGAGCCTATGTCTTTCCATAAGAATGTATTTATTTTATTCAATTAAATGTTCATAATGTACCTTATACATTGGTACTTAACTATCCACTGTTGGAATGCACTGTTTTTGTTATTCAGCTATATTAATAGAACTCTCTAGTAAACACTGGCGCGTTCTTTTTCCCCCAAAATTTATGATTCAAAACTTTTGCATTTAGTTGACCAATCTTTTTATAAATATCATTATTACTGTTTAACATCCTTAGCACATATCAATCTGACAATATCTGTGTACGCTCGCGTAACCGAAAGTTTGATGATGTTGGAGTTGGATGTAGTAGACGCGAACATAATGGATGCGGGAGCAAATACAAAATAAAATAATAATCAAAGAGTGAAATAATAAATGTTCTGACTAGTAAAGAGGAGATGCATAGATAGTAGAATCTGAGGAGAGCTAAAGGTTCAGCTGAGAGATGAGTGTACCAGTAGTTTATGTGTTAAGATATGTGTATAGCTGAGTTTAGTCAGAAGAAGAAGAAGCATATAGTAATTCGGCGGAATTAAGGTCACCAACTAATTCCGGTGATTTCCGGTAATGCTCAGTAAACAGAACCAGGTGCAAAATGAAGGAAGCAGATGTAAATAAATCACTAACAGAAGAAGCGGTAAATTGTAGAAAACAAGTGACTCTCACAAACTCAACAGCATAAGTGAAGTATTAGAGCGTAGGGCCCAAGGGAGAATGGAAGTAGAGGGAGCCAAATGAATTAAAAAAGATGATGTAAATATTTGTGGAAAGAAGCATAATAAGGAAGTGAGTGAGAGGGCAGAAAGAAATGAGAAGATGGAAAGAATTAGTAATCAGGAATTAGCAGGAAAGGATGAATTAGCAATAACAGGACATTATAGCAGGGCGCTCATGTAAGAGAAATAAAGCCAACCGACAGACAAACAACTGAAACATTGTATTCTGTACATTAAGCCTATTCCCATGCTTAAGCGTATATCATTAAATAAATTATTATACTTCAAATATTAATATTTAATTTATTATAATTTTTTTAATATATTTTTCAGAAATTTCTTCCATGTGCTACTGTATACTTCTTATATAGAGATCTTTAAAAGAGAGTGGAATGGCAGAAAGTGTCAAAGTAATCGTAAGATGTCGACCAATGAACAGCCGAGAGATTGGGCTCAAATGCAAGGTAATGGAATGCTTTATGTATGATTTAAGACCACTTTTTCATATTAATAAAAAAAATGAAAGAGGCTGGAAACTAGGAAATTACTTTTTTTTAAATCTGATGTGAAACATTTACACGAGTTTCTCTTACTATAATTATCACATTTTAATTAAAAAACAATTCTTTAAACTTGGAATTAAAAACAATAGTTGTACTTAACCATATAGTATGGACTATCTTTCATATGATGAGTAGTAGCAGAAGTTTCAAATAAAATTATATCTGTTGAGTTACAATTCCAAGTTTAAAGAAAATCGTTGAAACCGCTTTTGAGAAAATTCAAAAAATAGAAACATATTCTTGAATTAATGTTTCCGCAATGTCTGAGAAAACACCTCTATGATTTTATCCGTCTTTAGCATGCTTCATAATTTTGGTTTTGACCGGTTTCGGGTTTTCATCCATCCGTCGGCGTAAGGCTATCAATCACGAGTGTGGTGGTGCATGGTAGAACATTAAGTTGAGTCATCTCTGTACACGAATTGGTCGATAACCTTACTCTCTCGATGGATGAAAATCCAAAACCGGTTAGAATCAAATTAATGAAGCATGCTACTAAGACGGATAAAATCATAGAAAGATTTTCTTTTAAGTCGCACTTCACTTTTAAGTTAACCGATTTTCTTCAAACAAGAAATTTAAACAATGTTTTTAATGTAGCCTAACAATTACTGTTTGAGTTCCTTTTTTGAAAAGTGTGCTTATAATCTACCTTAAATGGATGAAAATTAAAAATTCAAGTTTGTTTTGATTTACTGTTTAAATTTACACAGAAATTTATAGATATTTTATTGTATAAAAAACAATTTTTGCTATTCCATAGATGACCTCATTATAAGTATTGAATCAAACAATATACTAAAATGGCAATAAGTCATATTACAGTTCATTGATTTACAGGGAAGTGACAACAACGCCAAATCCACATTAATATCTTTAGTATAATTCTCTTTAGCCTTACCTGTACATTCTGTAGCCTATTAATGACAATTTTTTTTTTTTGGATTTGAGTGGTTACCTGAGTATGATGAGATATGGCGTTGGTCTGTGTCTCTACTTATGTGGACCGTATTATTCAAAAAGGAAAAAATCAGAGGAAGTTAAAAATTTATATTCCATTTGGTTATCTCTAAATAACCCACATAAATGTATTGGGCATAATTTGCGATGGATAACTCTTTATTGAGTTATTTTTCCAGTTTCTCGCGATTTTCATGAAAACGGTTCATAACCTGTTATATTTAATTTCAATTTCAAATCATATCCCTGTTATAAATAAGTCAATAAGAATCCACATCAGATCCACTCCAATACATCCCATACGCACAGATATGAAACCACAGCTCTAAAAAACCTTCCCAGGACTGAAGAGGCTAGATGGTAGTTTGTATGACAACGCTAGCATCAAGCCCAGAAATATATTTTAGTTTGAATAAAAATAGGCTTAGCTTACTGACGGATTTTCTCACGGGGCATTATAGCTTGGGAGGGAGGGGCACCTAAAGAAGCTGGGGCCTAGAACACGATAGCATCTACAAATTCTGTGGAGAGATTCCAATACACTTCTTAACGGACTGCGATACCCTATTTATTTTCCAGATCTAAGATTACTCAGAAATCTTAATTTATAAGGGGTGCGTAGGCTAAGTAGTCTCATCCTGGCTCCAGTGGGGTGACACAATAGACTTCCTTTGAGGCCGCTGCACTAAACACACAAAAAAAAATTACTTAATTCACATATTTGAAGGCTAATTAGCATACTAGAGAAAAAAGATTTAAGGATCTAAGATTTCGGACTTTTGGTTTCCTTCGAAAGTGTCTTTTCAATAAAGTCTACGTTCAGTTTATCTCTTTAGGGGGAAGTAGTCTATCTTCTTATACCTACCCCCATCTCAGCCCATCAACTTGAACAAAATTTTCATTCAACTGGCAACAGAATATGTGCTGCCTGCACATAGCGTCTGCAGAGCCAGTTGATGTGTGCAATTGCATGGATTTAGTTACCCATAAGCAAACTCCAGCTCATCATCACACACACCGTCCGCCTGGTCAGTGCCACACTTTACAGACGAGCATAGAAATCATCATTATTACTATAATTATTATAGCTCAGTAAGCCATCCAACCAGATGCTTGAGGGAAATCCATGATAGACACAACATCATCTCCCTCCTATTCATCTTGTTTGTTCCCCCATCTGAGCTAATCCACAGGAATGAATGCTGTGATTGTTGCTAACAATACCAAACAAAGACATACAAGGAAGCCAATAATAGTTCTTTTAGGTCACATTGGATTTGTAACCACTCCTTCCACTCAGCTACACCTAACCTGTATAATATTAAGTGCAATGTTTGATAAATATTCCAAGTTTGAAGGAAAATTTGTCACTTGAGGGTTGAGATATATCCACTTTATTTCTTTATAGATAATAATAATAAATTAAATTTACCTCACCCTAAAATTCTACATAAATATAAAAAAAATTCTGATTATGCAGCTTCAATCTAACTACCGTGTTTATTAGGTATCACGTAAGCAGCCTTCTTAAATATCATTTAAAGTGTTGCATGCAAATAATTATTCTCTTTCCTAGACATTTCTAAATTCTATTATGTGGACATGCAACCCAAGGAACAACTTGTGGTCAAGTGAATGCATTGAGGTCACAAGCCTTCTAATAAACGACATTGACCCGAAAGATACGTTATAAAAAATAATGCTTGAAAAGGCCTATACAATTAGTTACACCACTTCCAACCATCTCCATCTATACTTCGATTATTGATTATCTTTACTAACACGAGGCAAAGTCCTACTTACTTCGTACATTGTTTGATTCATCATCAATTTACCTGATGGTCCACTTTTCCCATTCTATCTTTTTTATACTTCACACAACAATTATTATCGTCATGGTACGGTTAGAAGTAAGAGACCGCCCTTACTACTTCTTATGAATGCAGTTCTTAAGCGTTTATTGAAATAATAAAGAACTCTTAAGAATTTATTATAAAAATAAATTATTATTTCAACTGTCTGTTTTTCCTTTACCAACAATAAGTACCAAAAGCTCTACATGCAGTCCTTAAAATTATGTTTCTAAATTCTATTAGCCCCCAGCAAAACGTATAACGGCCGTTAGAATTAAGCTCAAAGTTCAGATCCCCAGAACTCAAAAAACAATTTTCCTGGACGATAAGAATTAATTTTTAGTTCTGTATGTGTATAGTTAGAGTGCGAAGTTAAAGAAAATCGTTGGAACTGTTTTGGATAAAATCGCACAAACTAAAAAAAAAAAAAATAAAGTCACACCTCTATTGACTGAATTTTGACTGAAAATCTTTTTATCTTTACCATGATAGAAAGCTAACGCGGTGTATCAGACTGACAAGTTGAGCATCCTGCATATATTCATTTTTCAATTATTATGTTTTTCCTTTTCAAGTGACTCCAAACATTATTTCCAATGAAAACACAATTTTGAAATACTAGACACGACCAAGAAAAAGTAAAAAATGAGCCATGAATTTGGGCTGGCTTACTGAGGACGAAGGTTCATTGTTGAATTTAATAAGAATATTAAAGAATGATAGAGCTAAGCTCCTTGAGGAGAGCCAACTAAATCCATTGACCAACTAAATCATTAGTCTGTCCTCTAGATTTTTTATTCTCTCTTAATGCTATGGAGATGTGTAGATGTATGAAGGGAGTGGTTAGATTAGATTAGATACTGTGGGAGTTGGTTACCCAGCCCTCGCCACCGTGACGACTTTGAGTCTATTGTGGCATCCACAAGTTGGAGTTGCCTCTCCAGTCCTGTCGGTTACTCAGACTTTGGAGTGTGGAGAGAGATTCCTGGATGGTCCTTAAGAGCAACCACCAATCAGAGCACCCTCTCAAGCCCTGTTTGTTTAATTAGACTTTAGAGCCCTTGTATGAGACTTGCAGGTATCAATTTCTCCTCGCCAAAGAGGCGAAACCTCAACCACACGAACCAATCGCACTGACACAGCACGTGCAGTCCTGTTTCTTCTTCTTCCTCCTGACAAAACCTACACAGGCTATCCACTGTCAGGCCCATGCAGTGCTTACTGCGGCAACAATGACCGGTAAGGGGGTCCAGTGCTATCCTTATGACCGTACGGCCTTGTTGGAGTAACTCTGCAGTTAGCCTAGGCGAATAAATAAACATTTTCGCTTGCCTTTGACTGAGTTTGTGACTCACAATTCCTGTGATCGATCGTCCACGCATGCTCTTATGGCTGCACTTTTGAGGCACCTTGCTATGCCACAGAACGGTTTAGGTCAAATGAGGGTCCCTCCCGGGCCAGGCCTCATTGCTCTTATGACCTGATTGCCCGAGCACCCAAATCAGAAAAAAACCTATTGTGGCTACAAATCTCCTTGAGTATACTCAGGCAGTTCACACAAGCCTCGAGCTGACCACATATGTGCTAATTGCTCGCAAGGCCACCCGGCTGAGTTGTACACTCCATGTCTTCCTATTTCAGCGGCGCAGGTAAAAAATTGCAAGTAGCTCTGGCTGAAAGACTGTGGCTAGCTTAGCTAGGCTCACCGTGATATCACATCTCGGGTTAACCCAATACACGCCGTCTATATGAGCTTGTCAGATACTTTTGATTTGAGATGGTATGCCGGCTCCCACTCCTTCCTCCACTCTGGAGAAATTCCCATAATTGTGTCTGCCTCCAGCTTTTGATAGTTCCCAATATGCCTAGGGTGAATAGAGGCCTGCCCCTTTAGCTATCTGCCGGCTTAATTCGGTAAGCAAATCTTCTTCTCTAGCAGATAATTTTTTCTTTCTCTCAAATTTGCACATTCCTAACCAACAAACTGCGCAATTCGTTGAAACTTCTTAACTCGATCTCGTTATGTCTGGAAATATAAAATGCCAATCGAAGTCAAAAAGACCACACTATACTTACCTAACAAATATACTCGTGTAGACGATCTTATTCCAAATTCAGTAATCCAAAACCTGACTGACAAAAGGAATAGCATATGTAACGAACTTATACGACTGTTCACTTCGTAACGGATACTTTCCAACGTCTGGAAAAACAAAAGGTACTACAAAAAGTAGTTATAATTTTCCACAAAGCTGGAAAATCAAAATATGAACCTTTCAGCTGTCGACGAGGTCTTCTCGTATCAGCTGGGAGGTCTTCTCCCTACCCTCTCAAAAGCATTTGAAAAGCTCATACAGACAAGTCAACTGAACATAAAATTATACCTTCCCATCAGTTTGGGTTTCAAAAATCTTATTCAACAATTACAAAGTAATAACCATATAGTAAACAAATAGTGACTGGAGTTGAAGAAAAACAATGCTTGCTTGGGCGTTGCTTCGGTATTCGACACCTTATGGCATAACGGACTTTTCTACAAACTAGTCTCAATATCAACCCCTCTATATTGGCACCTAATTCTAACCTTATTTCTCCAGGACAGAACATTTGAGGTAAGAGTAAATTCTACTCTCAGCACCCGAAGAATATCAGGGCCGGTGTCCCTCAAAGCTCTGTTCTTAGCCCTATCCTGTTTACAGTTTTCACACACGACATTCCTACATTCAATAACTCTCCAAACCGCGTGGAGTACAAAAAAATTGAAATTATTTATATGCCAGTAATTCGTTGCTATTTTGGAGTGCAGTTTAAAACTTCCGCCATTTATTTAAGTACTTCTTAAAGATCATCAAAATTTTGAGTTACCCTAAATAACCCTAATTTCAGAGTAATTGGAAACAGGAACCGCAAAAATTGATAATACAAGCTGAAACTAGATCAGAAATGCCAAAAGAATGATTCTAAGCAGCTTTGCCTTCCTACAACCGTTTAGGATATTAAAAAATTGACCTACTATCGTGGTACCCATAGAAATATTAGGGGTATTAAATGTTTTGGAAAAATTCCAAGACTGTAATTTATTAACCAACATTGGGAGGAAAGTATTAGAGAATCTGCAAGTGTTTCACCTCAGATTGGTTTCTAGTAATTAAAAGGTTTTCTGTAATTGTTCTTACTAGCATATTCAGTAGTAGTTTATATTTTATCTGCATGAAGAGTAAGGTTCATTTTTATACCCATTATGGGACGTTACCTTCCTAAATTTTCCATATATTGAATTTTTAGAGTGTGGTAGTAATGGATTCGGATCGATGTTCTTGTTCTATAATGAACCCTACAGATAGCTCAGCACCACCAAAGACCTTCACTTTCGATGGAGTATATTCAATTAATTCAACAACTGAACAGATTTATAATGAAAGTGCTTACCCCTTAATAGAGGTAAGATTATTTATTTTGTTAAAATGACTGTTTATTATCGTAATCTATAAACTAAAAGGGATGATTAATATTCCAGGGTGTATTAGAAGGTTACAATAGTACAGTTTTTGCCTATGGGCAGACTGGTTGTGGCAAGAGTTTTTCAATGCAAGGTGTCAATGAACCCCATAGCCAACGAGGAATTATACCTAGAGCATTCGAACATATTTTTGAAGCAATATCCGTAACACAAGATGTGAAATATCTAGTACTAGCATCCTATTTGGAGATTTATAATGAAGAAATAAGAGATCTTTTAGGATGTGATACTAAGCAGAAATTGGAACTTAAAGAGAGTGCAGAGCGAGGTGTCTACGTTCAAGGTTCACAGCAGTTCATAGAATTTTTTTTTCCTCATTTATTATGTTTTAACTCAGGACCGGTTTAATAACAAGAGGTAGTATTCCAATTTCTAGATTCTGAGTGGGAATCGGTCTGAGTGGGAATTAAAAGCATTTGAAAATAAAATATATGTTTTTTCCAATAGAAAACTATATTTACTTCTGAATAATACCAGAAATTGATGGTGGCAATCAATAATGTGTCAAGCCAATTAATATTGTATTTTAATTACATAGATTTAACGTGGCATGCAGTTGGCTCAGTTGCGGATTGTGAAAACCTCATGTCGAAAGGTTGGTCTAACAGATCTATTGGTGCAACTCTAATGAATGCAGATTCTTCAAGAAGTCACTCAATATTTAGTATCTGTATAGAAATGATGTCAATAGATAAGAATGATGAACATGAAGGTTTAATAAGGAAAGGCAAGCTGAGTTTAGTAGATCTCGCAGGCTCTGAAAGACAAGCTAAAACAGGTAGAATTTTTATATTATTAACTTTTTATTAGTATTAACCTTTTATTAATTAATTATATTAATTATAATTAATTATATTATTAACCTTTTAAAAGGTAATAATTTTTGCTGTTCCTCCTTAATATTTTTTATATAATTACTATTTCTTAAATAATTTCCTAATCGAAGTTATCCCTTTAAGGATACTTTTTAAATAAATAACAATAATTAATATCTATATCGTTTATTTTATGTTCAAACTAAATGTAGAAAGTTTGTTTAGAAGTTGCTATTTTTAGGTGCACTCGGAGAAAGATTAAAAGAAGCAAGTAAAATAAACCTTTCATTATCGGCTTTGGGTAATGTAATATCAGCTCTAGTTGATGGGAAAGCTAAACATATACCTTACAGAGATTCCAAACTGACAAGGCTTTTGCAGGTATTATAATTATGAGAATATAAATCATGTGTATAGAATGTCAGAGACTCAGTGGTTCAGCACAATTGTCGTAGCTTCAAAGTTCATGCATTAAAATAAATAATAAGCTAAACCTTGCCAAGATTTTCGAAAATATATCTGTGACGTTTATTTTCTAAAATAGCCAGAAATTAAGATCCCGGAAGTAACTTTTTTTTTCAACTGGGACGATTGTTTCTTACACACATATATTCCTGTTAGCAGAGTGATTTTTTAATAAAAAAATTAAAGTCCGAAATATAACTTTTTGTTTAAAGAAGAGAAAAAACATCTCAACACTGATGAGGTCCTGATTTAAGATAAAGACAAGTTTTTTGGGGTTAAAAAACTATTGAAGTCAGAATGCCTTTGTTAGTGTGTCTGAGGTCTGATCTGCAGTGCTCACATACTTCAAAATAATCATTCCTTTACTAGTGTAATCTTTTATAAAGGCAAACTCAATCTCAATATATTTTGTTCTTTTATTGATTTGTTGAGTCTTGGTTAAGGCAAATGTTTGATTGTCTACATAAATTGACACAGCGTGTGATATCTTAATTCCAAAAAACTCCAAAAGCGATTTCAACCAGATGGCTTCTTTGATGCAATCGTTTAGTGCGATGTACTCAGCTTCACAAGATGATGTTGCAATGAGAGACTGTTTCTTAGTTGCCCAACTTACTGGATTACCACATATATAGGCCTGCAATCTGCAAACAGCGGCGGTATCAATGGGCTTAGCCATAAAGGAAGAGTCAACTAAGTATATGTGTTTTGGAGGAGGAGGTGACAGTGCAAGACCGGTCTCCTCGGACCATCAAAGAAAGCTCAAATATAAATAACCATCGAAAGGGTGATGGACTTTTCCTACATGGGATCTCAGGTGACGTCTTCCAATAACACATCTATAGAAATTCGGCGGAGGATTGCAGCGGCCAATAGATGTTATTTCGGTCTACTGAAACATCTAAGAAGGAAGCTCATTAATTAGTAGACAAAGAAATCCCAGCTTTACAAAACGCTAATCTACCCAATCCTTACTTACGCCTCTCATATCTAAAAAGATGAGAAGGACTTACTTGTCTTCGAAAGGAAGATCTTTCGAAAAATCTTCGATCCAGTAAGAGACGAGTTGGGCTGGCGAAACAGAAAGAATAGGGAGCTATATGAGCTGTTCGCCGAAGCAGTTGTTGTTCGCATCGTCAGGCCAGGAAGACTGAGCTGGGCAGGTCACTTGGCCAGGATGGAACATAGTGAAATCCCGAGGAAGGTTTTGGAGGAAGTGCTCCATGGGAACAGAAGAGCCGTGTTCCATGGGAACAGAAGAGGTTGAGATGGGCAGATGTGTGGCAGCCGATTCGGAAGCCTGCTGGGAGTCAGGAATCGGAAAGCGGCTACACAAAATAGAGCTGAATGGCGGAAGCTCATTGAGGAGGCCAGGACCCACCGCGGGTTATAGCGCCATTTAGATAGATACATAGATAGGCTATACATCCCGAAGTAGACTTCCTGACAAGAGTCACTGCCACATCTGCATCACAATACAGTACAATAGATATGGAATCACTTAGCCACGATTAAATAGATTTGTGAATTCACCCTTCAAGCCAAGATTTTTAAAGAAGCCTAAAACAGAATGTGGAGGCAGACAATATAGGGCCTAATTCAATGTCTGAAGACGAGTAGTAAATCGTCATTTCATGTTAAAGTTCTTTTTAAAACAACCTATGCCAATCATTCCTTCCAGCTTCTTTGTTCAAGGACAACCAATGACACCAAAACAATAGATTCTACTGAAAATATCGATATGGACAATACATAAATATGTTAAGGAACAGTTTTATGACCCAGAAAAACCATGAGCAGGACAAGCGCTATTCATAATAATAGTCTGGTGCAGAGGAATCATTCGTTACAAAATTTCAAATGTGATTTACTCAAATCTGCCATTTCTGACTTTAGCTGTTTTATTAGTTCCAAGTCCCACATATATTAGTTATACACAATTCACCTTGTTTCTTTAATACTACATAATTGAACAGTGTTGTCTCCCTTCTTATGTAAGTCAGTGTTGCCTATACTAACGATTTCATTTCAAGAAAAGGAGAGATTTGGAGTCGTTCGGCTCAAAATTCATAACGATTCGTTAAAACGTTTATGTTGAGAAATTGTCTACAATTTATTATATCAAGCTATTACTACAATAAAAAATATTTTAATAATACTGGACATAATTTATACATTTTAATAATATAATTATTTTTAAGTGTAACCATTGCGTCTTGTCAAATTTTCGATACCGAGTTTTCACTGGAAATAAACGTTTTGAGTCTAATAAAAAGGGTTTTTAGAAATTGCTCTACGTGCTTTTGTGTGGTGTGGGTGAGTATTCGCTTGGAAACCTTGACATGAGAATAAGAGAGTTCTTGTTGCAGAATTGTTTCTCGCTTATAATTTCAGTATTCGCGAAGAGTTATATAACTTACTAGGGGTGTGTCCAACAGAAGGGCAGAATTTCGTTTTCTTTATTTTGACAAGTATCATCTACGAAGGAAGAAATTATTGCTTTTGACATGGGAAAAGTATCCGATGCCATGGTACATAGCATACTTGGAGGGTTAACATCCTTACAAATATCTGAAATCTATATTTCACTTTTATTTTTTGTCAGCCTTTTTGTTTAATATTTCGTATAATTTTTATATTTACTTTAAAAAAAAAGTTTTATTATTTTTTCTCAAAAGTTTTATAATTTTTTCTCGTTAAATATATTATTGTTTAATTCGCATCTAAGTAAGTTTGTGTTTTATAAAGTAATTGTTTCTTTTTTTGCTTACTTTGTAGACATTATAAACACGGAAAGTTCTTGTCATAATAATTCTTATCATTATTATTTCTATAGGATTCCTTGGGCGGCAACACGAAAACTCTTATGCTGGCTTGCCTTTCCCCAGCCGATAATAACTACGATGAAACACTTTCTACATTACGGTATGCAAATAGAGCGAAAAATATATGTAACCAACCTCACATTAACGAAGATCCAAAAGATGCAATGCTTCGGAGATACCAGGAAGAAATTGAAAAACTTAAGGAAATGCTTACCCAGCCAAAAATGGCTGCTGTGGGTTAGTACTTGAAATATTTAGTTAAATAAATATTTGATTAAGAAGAACAGCGCTTATAGCAGATTTGGGTATTATTCGAATAAATTTTTATTCATACAAAATAATTTTCATAAATAATTCATTCATAGAGTCATTAATCATTCCAATTATTATACAATATTCAGTAATCTTTATTATTTAAAGACTATTAATAATTATTAATAATTTTGTAGTCATCCTTTTAAATCAAACTTCTTCTTTTTACACATTTCCTAGATTATAATCAAGCTAGAAGTGGGCCGATCAAGCATATCTCATAGTCCTACACGAAATCTCGTGTAGTCTGCGAGCGAAAACAAACTGACAAGGAAAATTTGAATTAGATCACACGCATTTAGAATACCTTCAAGCTTAATAAGCCTCTAATAGCATTCTGTTTGCGTTAGGGAATCATAAAAGAGTTTTACACGTATCACTCCTGATCGGCATATGTATTTATTGCTTTTGGATATGTGTGTGTGTGTGTGTGTGTATTTGTGTTTGTGTTTATACTAATTATTTATACAAGTTTTCGCTGACGAAAAATATCAGATATGAGTATTATACATACACACACTTCTATGGATTTTCGATGTTAAAGGTTGCAACAAATAGTAGCAGAAGCATCGAACTTCAATCAAAATGTGCTCTTATAAAAAAATTCATAATATATATATTTTGTGAGATTTTAAAAATTTATATTTATATAAGTACAACATTTCTATATTCGTACAAAAACAATGAGAAGCAATGTGCTGTCTAAGTGCGATAAGATGTGGGGAGCTACTTTATGTTATTCTAAAACAATTTATTATTAAATATAAACTTAAATTTATGAAAACTTTAAAAAATGCAGTAAATGGAATTAATTCCATGAAATTTCTCCGGCTGGTAAATCTTAGACTTACCCCATGTGCGGGACTTTACCGCTCCATTTGCTTATTAAAAAAAAAAATCAGATCAGGCGAGGACAAATCTGGGGTTCGACAACTTGTACAGTTGTATGTCTACACGCGTAGGATGTACTCGGAAGCGTAAAAGGATGAGCGCTTAGTGAAACACGCAAATCCACTAGGATGTAGTACAAGGTCAATACAAAGAATAACTAAGTTTTAATTTTCTTACCTTGAAGATGCGTTTTGGATGAATGAGAAGCGTATGTTGATCTGGAGAAGCTGTGAAGGACGCTATGAAGCGTAAAAAGTATAAAGGAAGTTGTGAGTATGTGTAAAATATGTTCGTATATGGGTGTGTGTGTGTGTGAAGGGAAGTTTCGGGAAAGGTAAGTTATCGGAAAAAATGGATCTGGGGTGATAGGAAAAATGAGAGAATAATTTATTCTAATAAAGAATGACTTAAATAAAAATTTATTCCAGGAAAATTTTTGTAGACTAATTAATAAAATATTATTTACGGTTTATTCATGAATAATTAAATGAGTTAGTTTATTTGTCATTATAGAATAAGAATAACATTGATTTTATTAAATACTATGCTCATTAAATTTTGCATAGTTTAGAAAACAGAAATTCCTGGATAATTGCTTCCAAAGTATGTTCTTATTTTTTAAAATTTATTTATTACACGAAATAACTCCATGCAACCGTGCAAGTAAAGCTCCATTTTAACAAACTAACTACCCTAAAATTCTTTCCTAGAGAAAACTGTATACTGTGATAAATGGTTTCGAAGCTTATTAAATGAACAAGTTTTCAGTAAATTCAATACTAATTTCACGATGCCTTTTTTTGTGTACGATTAAACAAACATTAAGCTAGATAGATAAAATTTAGATATTTTAGCAAATGCTTTTAAAAAGATAGGCATCTAAGAAATATGGCAAATTAGCTCAAAAATCCGGTAAGAACAGCAGATGGCACTGCTTTATAGAAAAGATTCCTTATGTTAATTATCATCGTCTTATTATGTTAATTCATCTAAGATTTTATTTATTGTCCATACAATACAATTTTTTACAAACTTCATTTTAACGATTATAATTGTTTATTTTAGTGGATGAAGTCCTTTTAGAACAAGAACGAGAAAAAGTGAGAATAGAATATGAAAAGGAAATGGCAGCTTTGAAAGCACAGTTTACTGAAATGCATTCTTCAAAAATTCAAGTACAAGAAGAATTTAATAATTTAAAACAACAATATGAAAATCAGTTAAATGAAATTAACAAACAGGTATTACTTATAATATTTTATTTTAGTTTTCTTTTTATAAAATTAAATATTAGTATGGAACATACTCTAATTGTGGACAGTCTGTTTTCAAGCAACGCCCGCTAACAATTGTTGATAATGGTGACTGCCAAAAAGAAGAAAGATCTGATCAGAATAACAGTATTCAAGCTAGGTAAATAAATCATATTAATCGCTTTGATATAATTAATGTATCATACATCAAATAAATTAACCAATTGTTCCAAATAAATTTTATTTTTTCCATTTTCCTTAAATTTGTTTTTTCTTAATTTTGTGCCCATAAAGGACGAGAAAAATATCAATCAGATTCCATAATTTTTTTTTTTTCAGAAAATGTATAAAATTAATTTTATTAATTTATTACAAATTTTCTAGTTGATAATTGATGATTTTGTATTTTAGTGTTGAGGACAGTACCTCAAGATTGTCACAAAAGGAAATCATGGCCAGGTATAGACGTGTATTATTTAGTTTTGTTTGTTTTACTTTTCTAAACTTAAGCTGATATCTGTTTAGAAACTGTTCTTAAAAATGGATCAATGCCTTTTGACTTTTTATTTATTTATTTTTTTATTAATTCGGAAACTTATATGAGCTTCCTCGATCCTCTTTTTTTTAGGATTCGTATATTCTTCTTATAATTTTGTATCTTATTATCTTCATTATCTCAAAATAAATACTCCTTTGTATAATCTTGAATTTAAGTTTATTATTCTTCTAAAATTAATTACTTTAGACCAATTAAAAGCAATGCTTTGCTAAACTTTCTTAAACTTTTCTTTCGTCTATTAAATAAAGTAATAAGATCTTATAAAACAAAATTTTATTGCTCGAAATAATATACTCAATCTAAATTGACACCAAAATATAAAATTTTGGCTTCTTGAAAACTATAAAATTTATATTGAATAATGTACCATCAGTTAAAATATTTTAGTTATTATGAGATCATTATTTTGAAATGTAAATCAATTTTGTTTTTCATGAAAACTTTTAGATTAGTAAAGTTACAACGTACCCTTGTTGGTGGCGAAAGAGCTGGAGATCAGGGATTAAAAGACCGTCGTGCAAGAAGGAAAAAAGCTGCAGAAAAAAGATTAGCAGCATTAGCTGAAGTATTGGCGAAAGAAGAACATTCGAGTTTAGTGCTTGGTGTGTATGATGATATGCATGACCAGCTCACCGCGAGAAGTGAACATCTCAAAAAACATAGACATAAGGTATTAGCATATTATTGATCCCGAATTCCTTATCAACATGATTTGTAAGAAATTGAAATATTTATAACCCCATTACTAAAAGTTTTATTAACAGAGAATAAATTAACTTTGTCAGATAAGATCGCTGGAACGTGAGATAGCTGATTTGCAAAGTGAATTTGAAACGGAAAGAACAGATTATTTAGAAACTATCAGAAGACTAGACAGACAAGTTATGTTACATAATCAAATTTTAGAAAAGATCATACCAGCTATCAGAACACCATCAAATTATAGGTATAACTAAATTAGTTTTTATCCCGATCGACCCAGTTTTTTAAAAAAAGCATTTTTAAAACTAGAAAGGGTGGTTTTAATGATTACAAAGAAAGTTTTGTCTATGATTAATTTGTTTTCTTTTAGGATTATTAAATAAAATTAAAATATATGCAATGGAGATAAACTTACTGTCTGTTCAATTTTAATACCCCGAGTAGTGAAACAACCAAGAAAATTATATTTAATTAGATCAGCTTACAAATTTTTTTTAATTTACATTTATTTTCAATTATCTGCAATTAGAAATGTAGAACAAGTTATAGAAACTCATGTTTTCAGTAATGAATTTTCCTTTATTTTACCCTATTATTTAGCTTTCCTCATTGACTTTTCAATGAATACAGTTTCCACGAAAACTGATTATAAATTCTCTGATAAACTCTGCTAAATCTTGTTCAAAACAAAATATATACTATTTTTTAATTTCTTATATTTTCAGTAATATCGAAACGATTAAGGCAGAAGCAAAATGGGACGATGACTCACAATGTTGGATAATTCCTGATTTTCAAATACTTAGAACTAAACTTCCTCCTGCAGGTACTAACTTATATTACAATTAATTGTCATAATGTATTTTAAAGAAATAGACTGTGGTACTTTATAATAAACAACAATGAAGTCCCTACGGCCTCTACAGTTTGGGGGAATACAATCAATTGAAACCATTAATTTGCTTCAGTTTAATAATTAAAAAAATTCAGGCGAAACACACACAAGTTTCATCTACTGCGATTCTCATATTTCTATTGGCAATTGTAATTTAAATAGGGAATTTTTAATTCAGATTGTAGTGCATATCCCCTTAAAAAAAGAAGTCTCTAATGTGCAGACTACTTTTATGGTAGCCAAACCAACCACAACTCAAAAAATCGATAAAAAGTTCAAAATTTATATAATAAGGATACCGAAAAGAAAGTTACTGGAAAATTCGTCAACTGGAAGTGATCCTCTCCTGAATAATTATAGCAGATTTCATGATATTCTCGTAAATAGATCAGTGGGTTATACTTCTCTAAAAAAGCTTTAACGTTAAACTGAATTCTAAACTGCTATATTAGTATAAAATACGGTTTTACCATCTGTCTAAACGTAGGCGTAACTAAACATATAGTAAAAATTCCATATTTTAAGAAAATATGTCAGTTTGAATTGTGGTAAGAAAAATTCGGGCAAATATTTTATAGAAGATTTTTTTGTTTCATTGTTTATATCCATACAGAGTCCAGTTTCCAAAACCTTGGATTTTTCCATACTTATCAAAAAATCTTAGGGTTCCGGTGAGAATTCTGATAAGTAGAAAGCTGACAAAATCGCCTTATTTGATCTAAACCTGTAAAAAAGATGTTTTTTAGTTAACCCTAGTTAACATTTTAGTGTAGATTTTTAATATTTTTTTTTTCAATTTCCTTAATTAATTCACTTTTAAAAGTTTTTTGGGGGGCCCACTTTAGATTAAAACCAGAGAACACCATTTTTCTTCACACGCGGTCAAAAATATTAAATATAAAAATTCTAAGAATAATTGTTTTACACCTATGCTTATTATTTGTAAAAAACACTTGTCTAGTTATTATGTATATAATAAATGCAAGTAAAATCTATGATAACTAAGATAATAAAAGAAGCTTTACTTGGAAACAATTTTCCCATATTTGTAAATATATATATATATAAACAGTGATATTAGATTTATATATAAAAAAGTAATCAAGGTGACAATATCACCAAAAAATTTAGAAGGATCAGATCCTTTGAATTAAAAAAAACTGATCTAGCAAATTATAGGAGTACGCCAATTAAAAACAGCTTTACTATCAAAAAGATATAAATAATACTAACTATTGAATAAAATAAATAAATAATTATTTTTTTAAAGCAAAAAAAAAGGTTATATTAAATTTATATAAATATACTACCTCTAAAAAATCATAAACTCTCTTTATTCGACCCTGTTGTCGTAAACTTAGTCACTATTTGTTAATTGTTTTAGGATCACTATTATTATTATCATCATTGTTTTTTTAGTTTTGTTAGCGCAAAAAATAATAAAAATTTAGATTATATTTTCTAATTTGCAAATCGGAGTTTTATATCTTTTTTTACTCACATTTATAATCACTATCTTCGTTTACCGAAAAAATGTAAACAATTTTTTTATAAATCAAAATAAAATGCAGCCCTCAAGTGTTGGTCATGTAGCTAGCGCTCTCGCCTTTGGTGCGAGGATTGTGGATACGATTCCGTAAGGGCAAAGAAGTGCTTACCTACCATCGTAAAAAGAAGTGGAAAACTACAGTCGAAACTTGGTAATGGAGGCGAGAACTAAACGGCGAATGGGAACTGTGGCCTATTTACTACACGCTCTCCCTTCCAAGCCTTGGCTCTTCGTGGGGGTTGCGCCAAAGCTTTGTTTTTGTATAGTTATTATTATAAAATACAATATTCCGAACTCACAGAATTTTTGCAGATTGCAATTGTTATGTATAATCTGAATAGCTTGAATTAATATGACACATTTTTAATCTTTCCCAAATAATCAAAAGTATCTTTATTTTTATAAAACATACAATTAATATATGGTATAGGAAAGAATTGGCGGGTAACATCACAAACAGCTCCAGGTAGATTACAGGCAAGTTGAAATGATGCCATTGTTCTTTTTCACTATCTGGATAATTTTGAAATGTTTAAAAAAAGCACTAAATTTCAGCTTCAAAGAAAGCAACGCTACATAATTGATTTCTTCACGAATACACCTGTAATCTTTCTGTAAGAATTTTATTGCAAAAATTAAATAAATCTTTTTATATTGCCAGCAAATAACATATCTGTTTTGAATTATTTTTCACATTAGATTGTTTTACATTAAAAAGCTACTAAAACTTGTAGGGCTAAGCCTTTTTCCATGTGAAAGATCTACATGTGTATTATTAATCAATTTAGCATAAATCGTCACCATCATTTAAAAAAAAAAATGATGACCACGCAAGAGTTTTTGCACATTCACGTGTGCCTTTTGTAATTCTTTGTTTGTGCATGCTTGTTAGGTCGTGATGGAAGCGGAAGCGACTTGGTGAACTCTGCGTCCTTCCAGGAGCAGCATGTAATTCGCATTCTTTTATACTCAACTATTTATTAGCACTAAAACTCACACATAAATGCTACTGCATCATTAGCACTGGGAGAAACTTCCTGAAATTTTTGATACAATATTTTTCTAAAATAAAACCTTATGTTATCGATCATAACATGTTCTTTTCTTTTTTCAAAGAGTTTCTTTCTTCTTCTTTTTTTATATTAATTAATTTTCAAAATCTTTTTTTATTTTATCACTACCTCATTGGAAAGATGGGCATGAAAAGTGCACAGAAAGTTTAGTGGTCTGTCTTCACAATTTTTTTGACCTTTGCTTAGTTTTGTTGAAGCATTTTCTTTATTTTTTCTATATTTTCCCCGAATAACTGACGCGAATGTATTGGCAAACAATGTATACTGGCTTTATTATATTTAAAAAAAAACATCATATATTTTGGTTCTCTTGGAAATAGCAGTTATAAAAAACCACAATCCAGTGAATGAATGGCTTTTTAGAGAATGAAATTCTGTTTACAAATTTCATTGTTACAATTTTTCAGAATTATAAATGTTTCTTTTATCTAACCTTTATGGCAGTCTTAAAGTAGATTTGTCTTTTTCCTGCCTATTTGTGTAATCATCACTTTGCACTTATCATCAACATTTTACCTTTATTATCTTACCTTTTTCTTTTTAATTTTTTCCACTTTATATTCCAAATTTTTAATTAAAATTCATACACTCACATTTTTTAAAATAAAATTGCATATTTGTTGATTATTATTATTATTATTTCTAGAAAATGGAGAATAATGAAGATGAAGATTTTGCGGGGAATTATTTTAAACCAAAGAGAGCTACAGAGTTATTGATCAGAGCACAACAAGACGTTGCACGAGCTAATAGTAAGCATTATTTTTATTGCTTTATTTCTTAATGTTAGAAAGTTTATCCTTTTTTTTTTTTTACTGTTTAGACTTATTACATTTCATTTTTCCATTGATATTCACAGTAATTTTAAATCCAATTACTTTCTATTCTTATATTTCTTTATCAGAAATATCACGATTATGTCAAATTTTCAAAATTAAGTTTTTCACCAGAAATAAGTTGATGCCACTAAATATTTAATAGAAATTCTAAGGTTGAATAAAATTTGTGAACTATAAGTAACTGTACGCGCGTACAGTTTCTCTTCTTTTTCTAAAAAACAATTTCAGCGATTTTCTTCGAAATTGATTTAGTGAAATACACTTATTTATAAAAGAAAATTCCGGAAAATTTATTTTAATGCTTTTTGATTATCTTCTCTGTAAATTGCCATTGTAATAAAATGTATTAGCACATTAAATGTGTTACCATAATAACGAATTTATAAAAAAATTGGTTGGCAAGAAGTGTGACTTTTTTTTTCGCGATTTTGTCGAAAACGGCTTCAACAAGTTTCTTGAAAGTTTGTTTAAATTTATATATAAATTTTTTTTTCTATAAAATCTTTTTCGAGGAAACTCTAACATTAGGCTACTTTTATAGATGGAACTTTAACGTATAGGTCCATCTTATGTTAATAGCAAGTAAATGTTTAAAAAAAAATCCACCTTTGAATAGAATTTGTCATTTGTGAGAAAGTGAGTAAGAAAATGTTGTTTGAGTGTTCCACAGCAAGTTTATTTACTAGATCATGAAAGTATAAATTTGTTTGTACAAAACTTATAAGAAATTAAAGTTGTGCAGTAATGCTAAGTCGGCAGAGGGCTAACCAAAGACTGCTGGAATAGAGGAGAAAAATGGTTGTTAGGAATCGGGATATGATATTTAGTTGACAATAAAAAAAAAAAGAAAAAAAAAGTAAATTATTATTCCAAGTGCTTTTTATGATTATTCTACTCGTAATTCAATTAGTTTAGAATAGTAAAATTCTTACAAGATTAAGGGTAATTATTATAATTATTTTTATAGCTATTATTTGTGTAATTATAAAATATATGTAATTACATTTTGTATAATATAATTAGTGCATGCTTCCCATCTCCTTGTAAAGCCAAATTTGTAAAATTATGAGGGAATGTTCATTTCGATTTGGTTCTTTCACTTCAGAGGCAGCGCCCACTCTAGCGGTTACGTCACCCTGGTCAAAAAGACAAATTGTCCTCCCTTAAGAATATATATATTTTTTTTATAATATTAAGAATATAATATTTTTAAATATATATATATATTTAAGCAAGTCTAAGTATGTTCAAACACAAGCTGAAGCAGCTCTCTGCTCGCATGCTAATGCTATTCTGTTCAGAGAAGTATATGCATGTTCAAACAAGTTCAAGCATCGTCCTTTACAAATTCTGCGTTAATTTTTCAATAATAGTGTAAATATTTTTAACTTTTAGACATAAACTATATAAATAGCTACTCACTGTAAATTTTTAGAGAACGAAAAAATCGGTATGTGAAATTTTATTATATTACTTGAGTATTTAACACATCTATATTTTCTCACATTTGCAGCTAAAATGGCGCTCCTAAATTTTGGCGTCCTGGACAAATGTCCGGGTTGCCCGCCCCTAGAGCGGGCGCTGTCAGAGGATAACTTTGTAGTTTTGCTATACTCAGCTCAAAATGTTATGACTCACTAACTATCTTTTTACTGACAAGCAACCATTCTTTGGGCAAAAGAAACTGATCTTTCTCTGACATCGAACTTTCTGTTAATATTAAAATAAGAAAATATTAGAACTTCTATTTCAGCCATCAAATAGCCCACATGTCTTCTGTTCGTTTTAATATCTTTTACTTTAATGAGAAGCATTTACAACCCTGGAAATGAAAATTGTATATGGAGTTTTTGCATCCAAAGATTTTCCATGCTGCCAATTCTTAAGCGATTTTAATTTTCTATATTTTAGGTTACATTTACGGCTCTAAAGGTTTTAATTTTCAAGGTTCATTGAATGCAATAAACAACTGGACATCCATGAAGGGAAGCCAACAACCAAATTTCTTAAACAACTCGTGGAGCGGTGCATCTACAAATATCAACGGTTGGTTAGGTATGATTAACTGTCTAGTAATTTTCAAATTTCTATTATCAATTTTATCTTGTGATTAATTATTATTAATTATCTTGTACTATTTTCCAAAATATAATAATGTTGTTCATGTACAATTCCATTTTTTTTTTAATAAAAAAATTAAGCTAACTTTTATTTGGTAGAAAAAAATATTAAGATTCAATACTGTGTTTAGTCAAAAAACATTTTATCTAAAAAAAAAGAAAGGATTTTCCATATAATATTAATTACATTTTCCAGAATTAATAGTACTGTCTGAGTCCTACTGGGAATCTGAAATCATTTCATGAATGCTAATAAACGAGTGAATGAAAAACTAATAAGAATTGCATTGTTAAATGATTAGCGTCTAAAGTTGTGTAGGCTTTTTTTAAAGGCCACGTTCGTTTAGTCAAATGAATTATTTGTGACGAAAAATGGGTTATTCTATGGCTTCAACAAACAAAAACAACGAATTGACTTTCGCAACTCACTTCTCCTTTAAGACCAGATTTGGTGGAGTTATTAATCTATGTTAATTTTTAATTATTGTTTTAGTAAAAATATTTTGATTAGTCTTAAAGTAGAAATTGCATTTTCTAAATTTAAAATAATGAAACAAAATTATATATTTAAGTTCTTAATTAATAATAATTTTTGCTTGATCGCCTAATGCTTTTTTTCCTGTTCGTATTGTAAAGAAATGGGTAAAATGCACAACAACTTGAAAACTCATTGCTATGATGCAAGTGGAGAACACAGATTGTTTTTATTGCATTTCATATGTTAATGGCAAAACTATTATTAATTTGAATGAATGTTTCACATTATGAAGGGCCAATATAGGGAAAATCAGTGGTTATTGTTGAGGAAGTTAGAGTATTTTTGTTGCTACTGAGAAAGGATTGGAACAGTGCAGTCTGATCCAATACATTCCTGCCAGTGACCTCTGAAATAGATCCTATAGAAGCAGCTTGGTTCTTGGATGTCGCAGAAAGTTGAACTGGGAAAAACTAATGCAATGATTCCTAGTCATATGGACTTCTCTAGGGAATAAAAGAGCTGACTCTCTGGTGAAGCCGAGGCCAGCCTGCCACAATCTCTGTAAAAATTATTTAGTCTCCTCCAGGAACAGCATAGCTGAGAAAAATTGAGATATGAGAGATGCGAGGGTTGGATGAAGTCTCTAAAGTAACCTCAGGCTTGCCTGACTGCAAATGAGCGATCACTTTCCAATAAACTTTTCTCAGTGCACAGAAAGTGACGTTTTGCAACTTCTTACTGGCCATAATTACTTATAATTAAGACTCATGTACAGGCTTAGTACAGCTTCACTCATTTCAGTGCCACCTGTGCCTGGAACTTCATCAAGTTATTTATTTGGTTTGTCGTATCCCAACTCCATATAGTTTGCTCACACTGACAACCTTTTAGGTATCAACTGGGAAGCACAGGTTCTGATGCAAGATTAAAAAAGAAAGAAACGTGTAAAATACACTTTAAAGGTCAAACAACTTTTTTAGTGTGCTCGAATAAAGGGTTCCTGGAACAGTGATTCCTATTATCCATATAGCTATGAAAGAAGTTTAAATAATTTTCTACCCCAGAGAAAAATATGGATAAAATATACAATTTACTTGTACAAATTTATATTTTATGTAATTTTCTTCAGATTCATCGGTACGAAAGCCAGTACGGTTGGAATCTTTACCTTTGGTGGACAAGAAACCATTACATAAAACTCAGCAGCTCAACACTTTAGATGTAATATGATATTATTTTAATAAATTTGCAGTAATCAACAAATTACTCCAATGGTCGCCTCTGTGAAATTCTTTTTTTGTTATTTATTTGCAATAAATAATACTAGGGACCATTATTACAATGTTGAATTTTTTCTCTTAATCATGTGCCTTTGATATGTAAATTATATGTATATATAATTAATTGTGTGCTGTGCGTGTTATTTATAAAACATTGTATTTTATGAACGTTGAAATTCAAATGCTTTATAAAAAATTAAATCATTATTCGTTTCCTTGTTTTTAATATTTCTATGTATTATAAAAAAAGAAACTGTTAGGTTTAAATTTTTAATAAAAATCTATATTTTGAAACTAACAAATGTATTTATAGCAAAACACATCCAGAATGAAATAAAAACATTGTCGAATGAATGAATAAAAACGAATTATTAATTGAAATACGATAAAATTTTATTATATAATTTGATTAACTTAATAACTACATTTAATATCCAGAGACCGGAATTATGGTAAAAGTCATTCTTAAAAATTCAATTAAATACAAAAGGGATAAGATTCTTTTTTGTAAAATGTTAAAAAATGTATTCTTAAATTCATTTATATTTTGTTTTTAAAGTCAACTCACATAAATAATGTCTAATACTAATATCGCTCTCTTAATTTATATTTTAAAGTTCCCATATGAAATAAAATTCGGAGAATTCTGTAAAATGCATAATTAACACTCACTCCATTTTTCAATGCGGGTGGTAAAGTCTATGACAACCACATTGAATTCCTTCCACAAAGTGAATGCTAAAGTGGTAAATACTTCATAATGAAAATTTACAAAAAATTCTCTTATTACTTTTTCCAAATTTATATACATATATAATTACTTGAAGATTGAAATTATTCGTTATTGCAGTGCATTTAAATTTTCTAGAGTTATTATTGTATTATCGAACACGATCAATACATAAATGAGGTGACAGGCGAAAAAGCACCAAGGTTATTGACACATCTTACATGTGTCAATTATAGCCAGATATTAAAATATTGTCGATCATAGTGGTGTTCCAATCATTTTTTTTTTTTTTAGTAATTTTTGATATACATATTGCGGCACTGCCATACTTGGACGCTGGGTAATCTTCAAATATCCAAAATGTTCACTATTTTGGCTGAATGAACCGTATTTTCTTTATTATTCAAATCACCGTCTACCCTTAGATTTTTTACTTTCTAGAAGCCTCTTCAGCTGACTGTTCGGTGATGGACAGTGTTGTATGTATCAAGAGAACACTGTCCAGAGGCCGGCCGGCAGTGCATTGAGAAGGCTCCGGGCGCCAATGAGCAGAGACGTTGATGCGCCTTAAATTGAAAAAAAAATCACGTCTGTTTAAAATTTTGTTACTCTTGAATTTCTTACCAGCCATTTTTAAGACTGTAATAAAACTAAAAACACTTTAAAGATGAGAAAAAAAAATTACTACAATAATATATGAATAAAACTGAAATTTAATTTTAATATTTACAAGTTTCGAGGATCAGTCTCTTTTTTTTTTGTTTTACTTTTAATAGAATTTAAATAGTAAGAAACTTCAATAATTAGTAAATAAAATTGCAATCTCATCAGGAAAAATGAAGGATTGCTAGTATATACATTAAAAACAGTTTTCCTGAAAATTTATTTTAATGGTTTCTGGGTTATCTCCTCTCTGAATTTCCATTTTTTTTAAATGTACGGTTGAATCATCTGGATGACATCTAACGGCCATTAAATGTATTACGAGTGTGAAAAAACTTAAGTGTAAACAGGAAGGGTGATCTTTTTTTCACTTTTTTTTTCGAAAACGGCTTCAAAAGCCATCTTTAAAGTTGGTTTAAATTTATATATATATGTATATTCTCAAAACTTTTTTTAAAAAATAAAACGAAGTCATAACTTTCTATAATTTATTTTCTCTATGTTCTATGTAATAATACAGGATCGTTAAAAAATTAAAAAATAAAAACTATAATTAATAAATATTATTCATTTCATTTTATATATATATTTCAATAAGTTAGCCTCCAATGTACTTCTAATTCTACATATCTTGCAATATATTTACAATTCATAAAAATATTGGCATTTAATTCCAAGTTCTTTAACTTTTACTGATTCATTCTTCATTAAATTTATTCAACTTGTTCTTTAATTCATTAAATTTATCTATTCTAGGTTTCAATTCTTGAAAAAAATTACAAACCCAATCAGCTTCCTCTTCCTCCTGAAAAAAATATATAGGAATTCTATTAAAATATATAAATCAAAAGCTTGAATTCTGGTTTAATATATATCTAATTTTTAAAAGAAAAGTACATTTCCAAATGACTAAGTGATTCATTAACTGTCACAAAATGATGAATTTCACATTTGAGGTAAGTTAAAAAAAATTATGTAAGGAGGCCTATGGCACTTGTAATAAAATTGAGTACTAAAAAATAAAAATTGAGAATAAAATTGGGCTACTTAAGGTTGTCTGTTTAAAGTTACTATAAGATTCCTTTGATTGCAAGGAAGTAACTGTAATATGTTTGCACTTTAATTAAACGAAAACTTTAAGAAGTATGGGATAACGTAACTCCAGGCTCTGACATAAGCACATATAATGTCAATGATGTCGATACAGCTCATACCTATTCTAAAGTGGAAATAGAAATTAATGTACACGCCGAAAATATGGTATAAAACTATCACAGACTTTCTCTTTTCTGCAATTATTGCAATTCTAGCTGGCAAACTTTCTTCAAATTAGGAAAACTTTACTAACTTTTAAGGAAACTTCCTCCCGAGTGGAAGTCTGCTTTTCAAATTTAAAGAACGATATGTCGAATTGTTTTCGAGAAAATTCCAGAAATCTATAAATTTACCCTTCTAGTTTACAATGTTCTTCAAACATAAAATTCTAGCAGTGAACAGCCTTGAAACATAATGGAGCTTAATATACTTAATATATTATATAGGTTGGAGCGTTGGACATTATACTGCACTGAAGTTGCACTTAGGAGGGACAGCTTAACTTTGCAGTTCTACCAAATATCTCCAAAAATTCATTTTCCTAGGAAAATATTTCATACAAAAATGGTAGACCTGATTATACATTATTAGTAATCGAAGTTTAAAGAAGAAAATCGTTGGCAGCCATTTTCGATAAAATCGCATAAACTGAATAAATAACAATTTTATTAAAGATTCTCATTCGGTAAACGAATTTTGACAAAATGTTAGCGGTGGTAGATTTTTCAGATATCTGTACACATACACATATAAGCACATTTCTGGAATATGTCCGAAACCTGCATGTCGGATTCCCTAGGAATAAGTTTAAACCCGCTATGGTTTTTTTTTTATTATTATTATTCTGTTCAAACAACACAGTAAAAATCAATAAACATTTTTCCAACTCAGGGAACCTCAAAACTTTCTTGAGAAAACTCAATTTAGAAAATTAGATATGATCGCAATACTTCTTCCTTATATAATGAGGATATACTACATAAGCCTCCAATACAAATGTTTAAGATTTCAATTTGTTTTTTCTACTTTATTTCATACCTTTTTATTTAATAAATTATTTAATTCCTCGAACGTTTTCTTATTTTCAGTAACTTTCTTTTTGGTATCCTCTATTCGTTTGTTCGCTTCGTCGAGTTTTTTTTTAGCCTGACTTGATTCTTTCTTTGCTACCTTGAATTCAGCCATTTTTTCTGGATATTTTCTTAAAAAAAAAAATTGTGTAAGTAATGAAGTATTTCGAAAATATGCAATTGCTACTAATAAAAGATTCATGTTATGCCAAAGGGGATTATTGTATAAGTCCTCTGTATGGACAGACACTAATCCTGAAAAATCGTTTTTAACTACAAGTTAATTCCAGAAGATAATAAACTATTCATTTTATATCCTCACACTTAATCAAAATTTGAGGATTTTACAGAACACATATATACAACAGATGAAATCAATGCAAGGAAGAAAAGAAAAAGAACTTTACAGACTTTCTTAAAAATAAACTTACTATAAAATTCCCTTTGCTTATTATTTTTATTATAATTTCTAGCCGATTTCCTCTTACTTTTTACTCGATGAAAATCATTATAAGTAATTAATAAAAATTCACCAATAATGAGAAAGACGGAGGGGCGGGTGTTGGTGTATTGGTTATGAGCATGGACTTGTAAGTGGGAGGACCCCAGTTCGAGTCCAGCGTATAACTAAATTTTATATTTGTTTAAAAAATGTTATAATAGTAAAGTAGGTGCTTCCGCCCCCGTCCACGACACCTAATTTGGTAGTTGGACGTTAAGCCCGCCTGAAAAAATAGGCATTACTTTACTTTACTTAATGAGAAAGACGGTTTTGAGACAGACACTAAGGTTGGGATTTTGTTTTACTTCGATTCAAAATAGCAAGCCTCTTCTCGCTGCACTAAATCTAACTACAAGTTAATCCTAGAATATAGTGAAATACTCATTTTATCTCCTTAAAGTTAAACAAAATATGAGAAAAACGGAAATGACCGACTGCAAGATTGATCAACACAATTGGCAAACTACTACCTTAATTCTTTTGTAGGACTGAATAAAAACAATGATGGTGCTTAATGTCAGAAGAAATGTTGCTTTTGACATTTACCTTAGGCTGTGAGTAGATGAACATAAATTGTAGAACCTATAAGACTTATACTCCTGAAAAAGAGAGCTCAAAAGATAATTTGCAAAATATAAATGCCTTCAAGGAGAGGCAGATTAGGTGCAGTGGTTTTGAGCATGGATTGTACCTGGAAGGCCTCCAGTTCGAATCCCGCGTTAACAGCTAAATTTATAATAGTTTATTAAAAAAATGTTAATGGTAACGTATGTGCTTCCGCCCCCATCCACTAAACTAGTTGGGACTAGTTAATCCCGATTGATAAAATAGGCATTACTTTACTTCACTTTTAAACGCATACAAGCGGTAGCTAAGGGAGGGAGAGGCTATCTCTGAAAACATCTTTCTTGTCAGACATGAATGCCTGTTAAAACTCAAATTTCTACATATATTTAATAATATGAATCTAGACCTTCCTCTTATATCGTAGAAGAAAATAAAGTGCAAATTATACGGTATTATTACTATTATATTATATTACTATCTTCACGTGGAAGAATGCAGTTCTGGCATTTCTCAATTGAGGAAGACTGCCAATATGCAGTATATTAAAATATATTTCTTACCCACTTCAAAATCTAAGTTTCAATAAATTCACCAATATCTTCTACGCAACCAAGACTATGTTTTGATAGTGGAATATGGCAAATAAAGCATATCAGAATGAAATTACCTTTCATTATCCTCAATGGATTTTTTCACTTCTGCCTCCGCAAGCTGACATTCTTCTAGATGCTTCTTCTTTGTGCTTTCATCATTAGCTATAATTTCTTGTACATCACACAATTTTTTTGTTAGCCCCTCTTTAATAGTTGCAAGACTTTTTATTTCTTTTTCTTGGTTTGCGATTTGCTGCTCACATCCTCTAAAATACATACATGCAGACACATCAACAATTGCTTAAAAACTAATATAATACTCTCAAAGAGCGGAAAAATGTTCTACTACTAAAGAAGTAGTATTGCACATAATAAATATTGAATAAATTTGGTAACAAAACAAAATTGTTTAAACCTTATTCTATAAAATCTCTTTCTAAAAATGCTTCTATGTATTAATATTATGTAGGTGGTAAAACCATATATTATGTTGAAGTGGTACTTCAGAAGAAAGCATAACGGTACTGTTCCCCCAGAATCTCCAAAAAATCAATTTTTCCGGGGAAATGTTTCAAATAAAAGTGATAGGATATTTATATGAGTAGATAGTATAAACAGTTTAAAGAAAATATGAGTAGATAATCTGTTAAGACACATGCAGACCATTCGTGAAAAACATTTTTTTTTTTGTATTCAGGGGACTCAATTACGAAAATCTGGCACGATCACAATACTTGGTCTTACAGGAGTAAGAGAAAATAAAGATCTTGATAATATTCACGGAGAATATAATTTTGAAATTAAGAAATTCTTTTACATTTGGTTGCTATTCATGATTTTTGCTTGTTACAACAATCGATTAGAGTTTGCTTTAATGAGGAAAAAACGTATTTACATTAATTTTTCAAAAGAGGCATTATAATTAAAAAAAGCATAAACATGCCCTTTTTATTACCTTTCATTTCTAAAAATAATATGATTATAAAAAATTTATAATTCTGGGCCATCCGATTCAAAAATTAGAAGTTAGGATATTAGCAAGAAAATAGAATAATTTCACATACGTATTTTTTTTAATTTCATCAGCAATATCTGCAAATGCAGGCAATAATTCTTTATTCACTGCCTCCAAAATAGTTTTCACTTTTAATCTTTGATTTTTCTTTTCTTTAATGCCGGCTTTAATTTCTTGTTTCCGATCAATTAATTTTTTCAATTGATTTTCTTTTTGATTCAGCTTATTTTCATCAATCTCTGGGTGTTCCACGATTTCACTTCTCAATTCTTCGATCTGTCTTTCTTTCTATAAAATAAACATTACTTACTGAGAATTCAAAAATGAGAATAAAGTGCAAATACTAATCAAGGCAATTGTCTGAAGGTCATCGTGGTCATGTCTACACTACTTTCTATGATAGATAAAAGCTTAAATTAGTATTTTTATGATAGTTAGCCAATTGCAGAATTCAAAGAAAACTGAATTCTATTGCCATGGCAAGTTATAAATTACTCACATCACTATATTCATGACCTATCTTTTTTATACTAAAGATTAGAAGTGCAAAATTCAATTTCGGGTGAGATATTGCAGCCTGTGAAATGGGTGGAATCTTAATTGTAAAATAACAGGTTATGTTTTTCGTGGGTTCAATACAACATGAATATTTATTGAATCTCTATTATTACAATAAATTGTTATCATATTCCAATATCAGTTATTGTGTATACTTTTTCATGAGGTAACTGTTTAAAATATATAGGGTGTCCCAAGATATATGGATAACGACTTTTTCTCGGAAGCTAAGATAGCTAGAAAAAAACTAAAAAATACGTGTCCCCGTAGAGATGCATTCACATGCTTTTTCCTGCCAATTGTACCTTACGACCAAAGAAATACATCTCTAATGGTGGAGGCCAGTTCGAGCAAGATCTGTAATTAATGAGGAGTAAAATTTATAATAAAATAGTACTTTTCTTCTTATTCAATCAAAAAACCGTTATAATATCATTTTGAAATTTCTTATAGGAATCATGTTTTCATTCATAATTTGTAAAATATCGCTCAAAGAAAAAAACCGTTCAAGTAAATTTTTCTTACAAAAAACAGAGGAATCTATTTCTTAGAAAAAACACACCTCCCCATTTGAAAAAATGAAGTTGGTGCCTGTATCTCGCTTCTCGAAGCACCAAAACAAATTTGCAAATTAAATTTGGATTTCTAACAAAAAACTACGGGGACAGTATTTTTTAGTTTTTTTCTATCTTAGTTTCCGAGAAAAAGTCGTTATCCATATACCTTGGGACACCCTGTATATATATAAAGCTGAATTAAGGCACATTCTCTTCAAATTTAGAAACTGTTCTATTTTATTTAAAAAAAAAAGAAAAGATTATAATAAAATTATCATATTCCTGTTTTGTGTATTTATTTCAATTTATAAAAGGGGAATTCTATTTGAAATTTGACTTTTTTTTTTGTGCAACGACAGCTAAGATCATTAGCGCCCCGAACTGATTCTCACAAACTGGGATGGCGCTTGCCTGACTGTACTCTAAAGGCATCCAAAACGTTATCTTGACGAGCAAGATATCTTCTTATATCGAATCGACGAGCGGGAGTGTGGAGACAATTATGTATAAGAAACTCACTGTCACAAACGACAACTAAACAACAAACAAAATTACTACTTATAAACCTGAAACATGCAACCTTCCATCTTTACTGACTTATCACATTCTTCCCTCTTCGAGATGGACTTAACACGTTTTTGCCAGTGTAATATTTTCCCACTGTAAATATTAGCTTGACTTAGCAGATTTCCTCCTCTTCATAATGCTCCTTGTTTGGCCATGTTGGCCACTGTTTGATTGATACACTATCTGTTGTTTTACGAAAAAATTGACTTAACACGTTTTTCCCCCTGACTCTTCATTTGCAATTTTTGTTTTATAAATAAACCAAAATACAATATGTTTGATACTAATCAGCGTTAATGAAGTGGAGAAAAACGATGGATAGTAATTGTAATTGATGATAACCTCAATGAATCTGTCTTAGTTCTGGTATAAAAAATTTGGGCAAGGCGATATGAGCCCTGCAGTTCACATAATGTCTGAATGTTTTCCCTTCCTTAATAAGAGGAAACGGATTGAAGTGATCGGATCCTTACACTTGTAAATTTCGCAGAATTGGACACATTCCTTTCGACTACCTTCAAGAGAGTGAGCGATTCCTAAAGTAGGCTAGAGAATCCGTATAAACTGAAACCAGAGTACAAACGCTAGCAAAGTAGTGTAAAAGTTTCAATAAAATCAAATTGATTTTCGTTTCACCAAATGATTTGTCATTTGTAACGAAAATTAGTTTATTCCATTAACCCTAAAAAACCAAAGGAATCAGACCAATGAACAAACCATTACAGTCCTCATAGGGGTAGATTCGAAAAAAGATGAAATGATAAATGTTTGGTAGATTATGCGGGAGTGATTTTAGTTGTTAAAGTGTGGCGTTAATTTCGGAGCTCTATTCCACAGAGTTCAAAATTGTTTGGTCCAGTGATAAAATGATCCTCCACGAACGCACTGCTACACTTCATTTATTGAAAAAACATCTGGATTTCGCTGAATTAACAAAATGGGTTTAGGCATTCAAGTAATGGTACAACGGTGTGTATTTCGAGCAGAAAGATTTTAGAGAAAAATAACTCTTTTAAGAATATAAGGAATCAAATGCTAATAAGCACAGAATAATTACCGGCATTAAAACGATAAATACTAATTCTGAGTTATACATTTTAATATGAGTTTTCAATATTTACTTTCTTCTATGCATTATTCCATGTTAATTAATAGATAATTCGCCTTCTTTTGCCTACAAATCAAATGATTCTTTCTTAATGCGAAGTTTCCTTGGTATTTCCTTTGCTAAAAACTGATATCAATAATACAGACCATCCTTTAAGTCAAAACGCTCATTTAGGTTGTTCGTCGAAATTATGTAGAGTTAGCAATACATTGCATAAAACGCCATCAATGGACATAAAATTACATGTGATTCTGATGAATTAATTTCTATAAATAATAAGAAAATGGAAAAATAAAAACACTCACTATTTCTAATTCTTGTATGGAAGAAAGTCTAAACATTTCTTTTTTCTGTAATTTATCTAGTACCAACTTTTTTTGGGAATTTATTTCATTAGACTCTTGGGTGAGCGTATGAAGTGCATTTCGAATTTCATTCAGCTTTTCTTCCGCCTAAATAAAAGAAATGAATAAAAATGAAAATCACCGGCTATAAAACGTTCAATTCTAATTCTGAGTTATACATTTTAGGTTTCAATATTTATTTTCTTCTGTACATTATACCATGTTAATTAATAGATAATTCACCTTCTTTTTCCTACAAATCAAATGATTCTTTCTTAATGCGAAATCATTCGATTCCTTGGTACACGCTTCTTTTTGTTTTTTGAGCTCATTAACTTTCTCCTTCAAATGTTGATAAGCTGTCATGTGAGGATTTAATGTTGCTAATCGCTCATCAGCAAATTGTAAATAATTGATTACATTTCGAAGATGTTGACATGTCCGCTTCTGATCTGCGTCACAAAAATATAATGAAGTACTTATAATTTACAATATTTGCATCATTTTAATTATACAATGATAACACGTAGATACATGATATGCTGGATCCTAACACCAATTAGTTCTCAACTGCGCTACCAGTATGTTACTTACTGTGGAGTACTATAAGACTACAAATAAGAAATATATACTGACACTTCGGTAACAAAATATTTTCCATTATAGTGCCCACTATCTATACAAGCACTCGTTGACCCGCAAGCTAATTAATACAGTCAGTTAATTAATATCAGCATTACTACAACAATTATGCGATACAGCTTAAACATCAGGCGCATCCCCTTGAAGAGCAAAGTATTGACAAACTCCTGAACAGTGTACGCTTACTGTGTTCCAGTTGCTACTAGTAGCTACTAACTGTGGGATGTTATAAATATTAAAAAGAAGAAATATCTCTGTTTTATAGTGAAAAGGGTAAAAATTATGTTTAGATCTTATATAATTTGAACTGTACTTGTACTTTTTTTCTTATCAATCTCAGATATATACAAAGCCCGACAATAAGATATTTTCCATTTTATATACCAAACAAGTGTTCATAATTTTATAAGGTACCATAAATGCTGTAAAGAATAAACTACAATTTACTTGAAAATTAAAAGAAGGTAAATTATGACAATATATTATCTACGTAAATAAATTTCAACTATGTCTATTGGTAAATAAGAAATATGTAATTTAACAGCAATACAAAACATAACTTACTAGGTGTTAATAAATCCGTAAGCCCTAAATCATTGAAAGGAAAGGCAGTGTTTAGAGCAGTGATCAAATTTAATTCAGAAATGATTTCTACTTCTTCTTGGTCAACACAAGAACTCTGACTAAGTTGTATCTAAAGTTTAAAGGACAAACAATTAAAGATTTATTATATACACTAAATAAATTGAATAAAATTAAATATTGAAATAAATTACCTTTTTTACATTTTCATCGTCAACATCTAATTCTATGAGAGCACGCATGTAAAAATCTCGAAGAAATAAGTGAGAAGGGCTGTGAAGATCTTTAACACTAACTTCGAAATCAGGAAAAAACGATTTTATATCGTCGGCCAACTTATCCATGTTTAAAAATAAAACCTAATTAGAAATCTAATTGAAGGAGGAACTCTAACAATAAATCCCAAATTAAATCTAAAGTGAACTACTATTGACAAAGTAAGACTACAATAAATTAAGCACAAAATCACTAATACACGGAACGCCGGGAATGAGTTTGAACTAGAACACAGTAACATTGCTAGATTTGAAGGAATTGCCAGTGTTAATTTATGAGCCAAAATAGACAGTATGTCAAATGTCCAAGAATCTCGTTACAAATTATTGTTTCAGTTGCCACTTTAGCAGCAAAAAAGAAAAAAAGAAAAAGAAATCTATTAAGTTTATTAATAAATAAATCTAAAGAAAATGTTTCTTCAAAAACATTTGCAACCTCAAAAATGAAAACCAACTACTATTTTTCTTGAAGAATTTATTTAAAATTAATTTACGCAAAATGATAAACAATATATAATTACAATTTCTCTATGGAAACTATTTCTTTTAAAGATGGAATAGTGATTTATATATATCAATGATGTGAAGCTGCGCATCCCCCCTGAAATCTAGTATTTCAAAAATGTCGGATAATGGACACAACGAAACTGCTTTGTTATATTCTAATTCTCTCTTGGCCGCTCAATATCTGCATTAATAGCCTTTCTCCCTTCATCGATGATAAAATCCGTGTGCACTTTAATAATTGGGTGCTGGAAAAAATCACATTTTTCCTTGATCAAGCCGATTTTTCAGCTTCATTTCGTAGTCATCGATCCGGTTTCGTGGAAAAATCTCGGATCATTGTAGTTCCTCTAGAACTGTTAAAAAATTATTTTGCTTTATTCTGGAACAGATAAACAAATTATGATTCTATGATACAGAGTAATAATTATTCAGGAAGTTTATTAAACTGACCAAAATCTAATTCTCCAAGAAAGACAAACTTTTATATACATAGTTCATGTTAATCAAATAAAGCCATTCAACCTTCTCAATTCAAGAAAATGATTACTAGGATATCATGTATTCCATAATTACTGAGATATGAATGATATTTCCAACTATAAATTTAAAAAGAAATATATGTAAGTGTTAAAGAGACATCGAAATGCAATCTAATTATTTTCAGAAAATTGACAACTATTTTTCTCCATTTTTCCATTGGAAAGAATACTAGTGATCTTGCATTTAAACGCGCAGCAGAGATCAAATATCCATGCCCGGGTCTAACCGGGTTATGTTTCACTGATTTCAGAGCCCGCTCCAGAGGCGGACAGCCCGGTCATTTGTCCGGGGCGCCACTTTGGCTGTAAATGTGGGAAAAATATTTTTGTGTTAAATACTCAAATTTCACTAATCGATTTTTTCGTTCGCTAAAAATTTATCGCGTAGCGTATTTATATTGTTTATGTCTTAAAGCTAAAAATATTTACTTTATTATTGAAAAATTATCACAAAATTTGTAAAGGTCGATGCTTGAACTTGTTTGAACAAGCATATACTTTTCTGAACAGAATAGCATTAGCACGCAAACAGATGCTGCTTCAGCTTGTGTTTGAACATGCATAGACTTGCTCAAAAAAATATATATACTGCCGGTAAAAAGTTTGGACCATCTAGAATAAAAATGTATTATATTTATTTTTGTTAATTTAATGATTTGTTATGAATGAAATAAAATGTCAGCAATTCAAAAAATGTTATATTTAATCTATATACAATAATATAAGCGATAACATATTCATTACAAAGTGTAAATCTTTCCCAAAAATAAATTTCGACCAAACGGCTTTTTCATCAAAGTGACCACCGCTCCGCTTAATTACTTCTCTTATAATTCTAGGTATTCTCTCAATCAATTTATTGATTGTTTCGAATTCAATATTACTCCACACATTGTACAGTATCTGCCACAGAGCATTTGGAGAATTAGGGCACTTGATACGAACTTTTCCATCTAGCTCATTCCCATAAAAGTTCAATTGGGGTCAAGACCGGGGATTGCGAGGGCCAGACCATATTGACACATATTTTTCATCTTCTTTTACCTTAAGGTATTGTCTACATAATTTGGAAGTATGTTTAGGGTTACTGTCCTGTTGCATAATGATTTTTTTCCCCAATCAATCGCTGACCGCAGGGTGAGACGTAATTTTCTAAAATGCTTTTATAATTTTCTTTTTTCGTTATCTCGAGATCACCTATTCCATAGGCTGAAAAACATCCCCAAACCATGACCGGCCCTCTCTGTGCATAACGGTGGGTATTATGTATTGTGGACGTAGTTTTTCTGAGCTGAAAGGGTCCTCCAACCTTTCACTGTGAAGCCTTTGTATTTCAAGCCCACTCTGAACGTTCCTTTAATAATGGTTTCAGCGTTGCAACTCTTTGTATTAAGTTCGCTTGACGAAGTCGCCTTTGAACAGTTGAGACAAAAATTGGCCTCGAACTTGGAGGCCAAAAACTTCCCCTTTGATTTTTTGGAGCTGTGAGTCGTCTGTTTCTTTTACTACATAAAATAATGAACTTATCCACACCTGTGGTTGTTGATTTTTGGTCTTCCGAAGCGTTGTAAATCTTCATGATCACCATATTTTTTAAACCGTTTGACAGCACGGTGAACACCATTTTTTGAAATTTTAAGTTCAGCCGTTATTTTTCGTTCTGATTTTCCTATTTTATGTAAAGTTCAAATGGCACTTCTGGTAGCAACACTCAGTTCTTTAACTTTGCCCATTTTGTATTAATTCAAAAGAGGAAAAATCAACGTTGCAAGTAAGATATACTCGTAAACCGTGAAGCTCAAGGAGTGAACTAATCCCAATTAAATAAAATAGAATAAAAAGTAAGTAAATAATGATTTGTTGACAAACAATACAAAGTCCTAATCTATAAACAGAATCAATAATTTGAAAGAAATTATTCTCTGTGAATTACTAACAAATCCAAGAGGTAAATTGTTTCTCAAAGCAAAGGTATATTATGTTGGATTGGATGGGGGAGGGCCACGCCTCATTCCACTGCGACCTTCATTGAGAGGTCTATTGTGTATCCCCTGGGTATGACATCCCTCAGCTTCGCCCTCTTAATCAGGCCTAGCAAAGCTGAAAGTGGCTCCGTCATGAAGCTCGTGGCTTCGGGATTGCTAGTCCCCAGTTGAAGAAACCTTGTCCTCGCCAGGCCGGCACACACACACAAAGGAGTGCCGGGGTTTCCTCCTCGGCCCTGCAGAAACGGCATAACGCGTGCTAGTAGTAAATGGTGTATGTGCCTATTCAGCCGCCTGCAATGCCCTGTTAGTAGACTCACTATTATCCTTATATCTCTTCGGCTACGGCTCAGTAGATCCCTGGTGAATGTAGATAAATGTCTTAACAAAGAATTTAGCCTGTCTCTGCCCTGGCATTCTTTCTGACCATCGCAGATGCTGGTCTTCTATCCATTCCTTGATAGAAGCGTGAATGAGTCTCCTGGGCAACCGCAGAAGGGCTTCGGGCATATAAAGGTATCCTTCGAGGTATAATATATTTATTTTAATAAAATATTTATGTTAATAAAATATTTATTTTAAAAGGTGGCAGGGGGAGATAATCACTTACTGGAACATTCTTATTACAATGTAACTATATTTTTCTTTAAAGAATTTTAGTAAATAACTAAATTTTTTTACTGATCCCAAACTGCTGATCGGTAGTATATATATATATATATATATATATGAAGGGGCGGCAAATTGTCTTTTTGTCCGGGGCGACGTAACCGCTAGAGCGAGCGCTGCGAACTAGCCATAGAAGTGCAAAGGCTTAACTTTGCAAACAAATTAAGAACAAAACCAGTTAATTAATTCAATTTGCCAATATTTACTTATTGGATTGCTCTGACGGCAAAATCCATCCGACCGTGCGAATTTACTGTATGTTTTTTTTTTCACTTTTTCATGATTTTCTCGAAATTGGCTGCAACGATTTTCTTTAAACGTTGAATACTATCTATATATATAAATTCTTATCACTTTCATTTGCCACATTTTTCTGAGGGAACAATAGCAATATGCTTTTCTAACTAAAGTATCACTAAAATAACTGATTAGCAATATGCTTTGCTCTAAAGTACCTCTAAAATAACTGATGACTGATGAAATCCCGAAAATAAAACTTTTGGGACAAACAAATAATGCGAAAAATAAGATTCAAATAAAAGTTGTACAAGAAAAAAATTATGTTCCTAATCAAAATGATGCTCTGTTGACAAAGTCTGCATTTTCCCTCTTAGTCTAGATTTGACATCCCTAAATTTATTTAATCTAATGCCGCTATTTAGGAAAAAGAAATCTGGCATAAAACAATCACCCTTCATTCCTTTATGTGTAATCCATTTGCAAATAAACGGTTAGTGGACATGTATTACAGATAAATAAAGGAGGTGAGGATTAACTATTTACTTAAATAAGATTCCATTGTATGATAGCAAGCTGTCTATCAATCCAGTAGCAATGCTTGTGACAGCAATTTGTAGGACAATTTAAGTCTGGGGATAGAACATCCTTCACAATTATTTGGAAGAATATTTTAAATCGGTATTTTTTTTTTTTTTTGGAGGGGGAAAATGCCTTCGCACAAGTGTGGGGCTCGCACCCACTAAAAACCCCCTCCTCCCTCGCAGGCATACGCCCACCCCGGAACTGCTAAGGTATTACTTCGGGGTGGTGCCTCGTAATACGCCCTAACGGGCACACTCCAGACTAGCTGGACCCCGCAATATCATCCGCGTAGCCCACCAGGAACGAGTCTTCTGGCATACCCATTCGCAGAATGCCATCATAGGCCACATTCCACAGATCGGGGCCTAGGATAGAGCCCTGCGCCGCTCCCCCTGTAATAACTCTACTACGGGGTCCCTCCGCAGTATCATAGCGCAGCTGTCTGTCCCTCAGGTAGCTGCGTATCACCCGTAATAGGTATTCCGGCGTATGGAACACGGTTTCCAGGCTCGCTATATGTCCACCCACCTTGCCGAATTAAAGGCATTACGGACATCCATCGTTGCCAATAGCACGACCCGCCTCGTACGCCAGGTCCCCAGCTGTGCCCTGTATGCAGTTTTCACCACCTCTTCCACGGCTCCAATGGTAGACCGACCACGTCTGAAACCGTACTGCTTCTCGGACAGATCCGCTGCTACCCTTATAGAAGCGATCAAGCGGGGTTTAATAAGCCTCTCGATGAGCTTTCCTGCCGTGTCCAACAGGCACAATGGCCTGTACGCTGACGGTAGACTCGGGTCCCCCTTCTCCTTGCTGATCAACACCAGCCTCTGCACCTATCACCTCTTAGGAAAAACTCCTTCTCTTAGGCATCTATTATACATATTCAGAAGTAGCTGTGGACATACCCGAGCAATCACCTTCAGTACTTCTGTCGGGATGCCATCTGGCCCTGGCGCCTTCTTATTATGGAGTGAGCCCACCGCTTCTTCTAAATCTACCGTAGCAAACAGTGGTACGTTCTCTAACGGAGCAGTATACTGTTCACACTCTCTAATCGGGTGGGTTGGGAATAATTCCCGCACTATCCCGTCCATCTGGGCCGGGTCTAGCATGTGTCCAGGTGATTGGGCCTTTAATCTGCGCGTCACTATTCTGTAACCCACTCCCCACGGATCCTGATCTACTTCCTTCCGCAGAGCCTCCCACTTACGGCGCTTACTTTCTATTATTGCCCGCTTGAGGTTCCGCCTCGCCTGATTAAACTCCAAATACTCTTCCTCTCCCGTATTCCTATTTCTTCTCCTAGCCCTGGTGACTGCTCTCCTAAGTCGTAGGCATCTCCTCCTGAGCTCGGCGATCTCATCCGTCCACCAGTAAACCGGGGTCCTCCCTCTACGGCTCTTACTCTTCCTCGGCATGGCCATATCACATGTCCGCCATATCAGCCGCATGGTGGCGCCAACAATGTCCTCCGACGTGCCTCCCATATTTACCACCGCACCGTGTTCACTTTCAATAACCTCTGACAGAATCGTCTCATCCATCTTATCTACCTTCCATCCATTCGTACCCCCCTGATTATATGTCACCGCACGATGCCCAGGGGACAAATCGAAGGTGATATACTGATGGTCGCTGCCAATGTAATCCTCAATCACTCTCCACCCCACCACCTCCCGTTCTAGGCGGTCTGACACCAGGGTGATATCAGGAATCGTCCCTGACTGGCCGGGTCTTCGAAAAGTGGGTGTGTTACCCACGTTAGCCACCGTAAGCCCCGTCCTAGCTGCCATTTCGAGGATATATCTTCCTCTGGAATCCGTGGTATTCATACCCCACTCCACCGCCCTGGCGTTGAAGTCCCCAGCGACTACAGCCGCACCCTCCAGCTCCCGCGTGAAGTCCTCAATCCCGTCCACTAATTCTCTGAATTCGAGAATGTTCACATTCGGGCTGAGGTGGCAGCTTACATAAGTGATACCTCCATTCATAACCCAGACAAACCCACGTCCGGCACCATGCCTCATCACGTGAGCGGTCCCTGTCTCCGGTATCAGATCGCTGCCGTTCCGAGAACATCAGCATACCAGTCGGATCTCTCTCTATTACGGTACTGCTCACTAATCAACACAATGTCAGGTCTCTTGTCCAGACTTAGTTGATCCAACAGAGCATCCGCAGTTCTGCTTCGATGGAGATTCCCCTGGAGGATCCTCATAATCCACTATTCTTACGTTTCTCATCCAATGCTTCTCTAAATGTTGGGCATCCTCCTGTCCCGAGGACATGTTTTAGTGCCTCCGTACCTAAACCGCGCTCTTCACACAGAACGCATTTCGGTTCCCCTCTGCACTCCTTCTTCACATGACCCTCCTGTCCGCACTGGATACAAATTCCTAACCTCTTTCTATCCGGCCCCCTGCAATCTGTCTGCCGATGACCGAAGCCAAAGCAGGCATAGCATCGAATCACTTCGACCCTACGCCTTATCCTGCAGTTGATCCACCCTATTTTAATACGGCCGGTCTTCATCAACTCACTGGCTCCCCGTGCGGCAAGCACCACGATAGCCATTCTCTGCTCTCTGGCATTCGTCTTGGTGACCATGACCCTCAATTCGCCGGTCAGCTCTCCAATCTCACTCAAGATGGCCTCCCGCACCTCATCTTCTGTCGTAAGGCTATCCATGTCCCTAATCTCCAGGGTGTCCATAGGTTCAAGGCTACGTATCGTTGCCCGATCCCCAAGGATGGTCCTCAATACATCCGTGAAACCCTTCTTATCTGACGGATTTGCGCTCAATTCCAGAAGGACGTCCCCTGCCCTCGTTCGCCGGATCGCCTTGACGTCTGTGCTCGCCCCCTCCGGGCTGGCCTTCTTTCGTATTTCCCCGAGCACCTCCGCATATGTCCTACCCTCCGTTGGCTTAATCAGCAACGCGTCGGGTCGGGTCGGTCGGGTCGTTTTCTTTTTCTTCTTTTTTTTCCTCTTTTTATTACTTCCGGGGCTCTCTTCCCGCTCTTCATTTACCATGGCCTCCTTTTTGTCCCGCCTACGGACCTTTTTTGACTGGGCGACCGCCCACCCATCAGGAGTCCCCTCGTCTTTCCTTTTCTTCTCCGTGGTCCACGGTCGTTCCGCCGGGCTAGTGGCAACCCTTTTACTACCGCCAGCAATCGGCGTCTCCGCCGGAGTTTTTTCTATCGCCGGGGTCTGCGTCGCACGCGTCAACCCCTGCACTTGCTCCTGAGGGCTTCTACCAGCTGCTTTCCAGGCCTTTCGGTTACAGTCCACAGCCTCCATCGCCTCTTCCATCTCAATCAGAGCCTTTTTAATGTTTAAGCTCACATTCTTCTGCTTACAGGTAATCTCCTGCATTTTCCTGAGGATAGTCTTGCATCTGTTCCACTGCAACTCCTCCTCCTTACGATATTTCTCCCTCTTCTCCTGGGCTGGACTATTCTGCCAGGTAGGTGTAGATAATCCTCCTTTCGCACTTGCCCTCCCCGAATCTCCTACCGTCCTTTCCGCTGCGCGTGCTGCGTCTACTTTCCCTTTTTCTCCCGTAGCAGCTAAACTGGTCACCAGAGGGGGTGTCCTCTGCAGTTTAGCCCTCTTCTCAAACGGGTTTTTACCTTCTCCACTATCATCTTCCCCCCATTCCCCAATGGTTTTGTTATTTTACTATCCATGATATGTTTGGGTATTTGCCCCCATTCAGGCACAGGGTCGCGTTCTCGGACCATAGCCGAGGCAACAGCCAGCATTCCGCCTCCCGCTATCCCTGCGCTCCATAGAAGAGCACTTCCGTTCCAGTCGTCCTTTTCCATCTTTGCACTGCGCACCAGACCCAGTGGCAGCCGCCGATGGTTCCGTAGGCCTTCCGGGAAGCCTCCTCTACACCACCTCCTGGCCAGCTGAGCTGGCACAGGTGTTTCCCCTAGTTTGAGGCGTGCTATTTCCCCAAACCCCAGTTCGCTCGGCTCCGATTCACAGCAAAGAGGCGTGTTGGATCCCGAATCCCGCAGGTAGACGTTCACCTCAACCTCCAGCTGCGGTCTTCCCCGAGCCTCTGTTTCACCCATGCAGAGAGAAACATGGGCGCCCCTCGGCCAGGTGCGGACGGGGAGCCCGCATATACAAGCACGAATGCGAGTACTGACCGTCCTAACTTAGGGGTGGCCCAAAGGTGGTGACCTTTGTATAATGTGTCAGTGTACTGTGAATATGTATTGATGTGTATTGTTTTGGTGCATTGTGTATGGTGTACTGAGCTACGGTAACCCGTGGGGACGCTACACCCCAGGTGGCTGCATACAACAGCCCACTCCGTGCGGGGAAAATCGGTATTAAATATAATAAATACATGTAACTTAATAAGAGAGAAAATAACTTAATTAATTTTAGAGTCACAATTAGTCCCGTTTAGCAAATAATTGAATAATTAATATAAGACATAAAAAAAGATAGAGCTAAGGAACAAATATAAAATTTTTCTTTTTTCTAACTGCTTTAAGAATGTAACTGCTGTAGATGAAGTTTATACTAAAAAATTAGGATTGTATTCTTATAAAACAAACAAAAAAAAATTCAAATTTTACTTTTTAGTAGAAATAAAAAAAGAAAAATAGTTTAAAAACGAATAAAATTAACGTTTCTGAATTCACCGCCAGGTAACAGCACTTACTTAATCTAGAATTTGTAGTAGTTCAAATAATGCCGCTAGAAAGCATAAGTTTCTAGATATACAGAATTGTAGTTCCAAAATTTGCCACCCGATCACAGCGCCATCCTGTGATGTAAAAAAAATAGTTAAAATGCGTGTTTCAATGGACTCCCAAAAAAATCTTTGGAAGTAGCGACACCTAGTGACAAACTATATAACCATAAATAAAATTGATTTCTCAGTAGGTGTTGTTATCTGGTGGCCATGTTTATAACTACAAATATACTAATTTTAATTAGTTACTTTATTAATTAGAAAACAAAAAAAATCTGGTGTGAACACTCACACAAGTTTCTCTTACTCCAGTTTTCAAAATTGTAATCGACAAACTTTATAGTTAGTATACCAAATTTAATAAAATTCGTCGGTGTTTTTATGGAGAAAATCGCAAAAAACTGAAAAAATTACTTAGATGTACATTATAATTAAAAAAAACAAAAAGCGTACACTTCATTTTTAAACTAGAAATAAATGAATATAATAATTATATTAATATATATTAATAAAATACAAATATTTATTTATCTTTTTTCTACGTTATATTTCTTTCGCAAGCTATTAAGATAATTCTTGGCGTATTATTTGCCAAGATATTTTTCTGGAATAATGCTTGATATGATATTTTTCCCTCCTTTCTTTAATCGTGAGAGGGTTCAGATTTTTTACATTTGTTTTTTAGCTAAAATAGCTAGAAGCTACAGAGGGCTGCGAATATTAATATTATCGTATGTAATAACTTAGATGCAATGTTAAAATGAGAAATTTAAGACTATTGAAGGATAGATTCAAATAGCAATCCATCCTGTATAATCATTATTTTTATAAGCATTTATATGTAACTACCAACATACAGTTCAAGAACTTTTATTTAAAACTTGTCAATAAAATTTATGGGCTAATTTCATTTGTTGGTATTTGATTGAATATTGTATTTGATAAATTTTTGAAAGCAGCTTCAAAATCTCTTGAAATGGCTGGTCCAATTGCTTGAAACATTTCTTGAGAAATTTCATTAATATTATTTATTTATTGCCCAAAGAAACTATACATTTCTATAGCAAGAGATTGGTCTCTGCTGAAAGCTGAACAAAAAATACAAACATTACAAGAAGAAACATTACAAACATTACAGCTTAATCTTCAAAGTAATAAAATAATATTAAATACTTGATTAATAAAATAGATAGTAACAATGATTTAAATAGACTTTATTCATTTATACAAATTATTTTAGGGAAGGAGTTCAAGGGATCTCCTCGTAGGTATTAAATAATACCTTTACAAACCTATATGTATATCTTTCCTCCAAAGCCTCAGAGATAAAATAATATAAGTGGTTTAACTTTTCTTTATTTTCTATATCTAGTAAGTTAGCAAAACATAAGAACTGTGTGAAGGTAAATACCTATTTAATCAAACATTTATAATAAGGGCATTCCAAAATAAAGTGCATAATATTATCATTTTTGCCCACCGCACAAGTAAAGCTACTCTTTTAGAATCAAATAAATGGGCTATTCCATTAAAAAAAATCCTGGGGTGACGATAACTAGCTACTCTAATTTGAGCTATCAATCTGGTTTTAATGATATTGTACCTAATATTTTCATATGAACTACCATTAGCCAAGGGACATATCAATCTATAGTGGATGTTATATGAAGAGTTAAGTATTTCATTGATGTCAGTTTAGAGAAAGATTTTTTAAGTTATTAGAGACCACGACCGCGCATGCTGCGCCTCCCAGATGTCCTGCGCTCCTATAGAATAAAGCATTTCTCTTACAAGAGCCACCCAGTTAAAAGGAGTGTCAGAACCATCCAAAAGCTTCACAAATCTTCTATAGCATATCTTCAGAGGTGAGCTGCTTTACATCGATAAAATCTTCAGCCAGAATCTTATAGATTTATTAAAAATCTTGGTTTTCACTTGCCGTCATTTAACTACCAGCGAACGAAACTATTGGGGACTTGTCGTGGCAGATTTAAGAGCAACTTTAAGATATCAATGGACACAATCGACTATAGTGAAGTAGTTCAATGCCCAATGTTTTAACTGATCCGAAACTTCTGATCGGTAGTGTATACATTCTTAAGGGGCAGCAATTTGTCTTTTTGTCCAAGGCAACGTAGAGCGGGCGCTGTGATTTTTCCGACAAATTGGACAATAACTTTGAATGGAAATATCCTAAGCTCTTCCAAGACATCCTGTTCCGACCAAAGGTCCTGAACCTAATTTCCTCACAACCCAAGCAATCTGCCATAAGATGGATGGATGTTTCCTCCTCTGTCGCACACACTCTACAAAAGGGATCCGGCATGAACCCCATTTAGAGGTGTCTTCTTAAACCATAATGTGCAGCAAGGGATCCAACCAGATGTCTGAGAGAGTTCCTTTAAAGACATAGCAACATCTCACTAAATAGCCCTATCCGGACTCCCAAAGAGCATCTTAGACTGTGCCACTGTTGGTGTTATGTATCTTCTCATCCAAAATACAACAAAGAATAGCATAAACCTCAGTCTGGAAAACAGTGGTCCATTCACCAAGAAATATTGCCAAGTGATCTCCAAACCTACCATCAATACCGACCGTGTAATACCGGAGGTTATTATCAGGTATCACACCAGATGGACCAGATCTTCTCTAGAAGGTAACCTGATTAAAAACAAAAGTCCTCAACATTCCATCAGAACGAAAACCTGTAAAAGCAACTCGCGATGAATGGTAGTATGACTGTATCGCTAACCCTGTTAAAAACCTGCCTGTTTAATTCTATAACAGGCTTTTAATGCCACATTTTTTACATTTGCAAGGAGCGGTGGGATTCCCAACAAAGTCACCATAGCAGCTATTGGTTCGCATCACCGGCCACAAGCGTTGAATATCCTCTAGCAGCAGAGTAGCGGATCTTATCTAAATACGACGCCACCACACCACAGCCACATCTATATCCACACCTAGGTTCAATATCCATATCTAAATCCAAAACATCATCTTGGGATTATTCCCCTAATTCTTACCTACAACTCTTCAATATTGCCAAAAGGAAATAATTGCTTTTTGATGCTTTGTCTTAACATGTTCCGACCAATTTAATTAGCTCTCAAAAACTACACCAAGAAAACTTTACCTATTTGTAAATCTGAACAGAAGTTCCTAAGAACCTAGTAGTTGTTAATCCTACGATCTTCCTCCTATGGGTCCTTCCTCCGTCGGGTTTTTTTTTACCCGTCTTACTGGCATTAACTGAAAGACCCTTACCTTGAGTCCAATTATATACTATGTTTAGGGCACTTTGCAGTCTGAGATAGTTGTCAGACATCGCCCCAACAATTAAATAACACCATCATCGGCATGTGCCTGTACATAGAATCCCGGGGAATTCATCCTGGTTCAACCATTACAACACACCATAAGATTCATTACACACATCAAAGATTCTTTTACGCTTAAAACAAAAATCGACAATCTCCAAATTCCGACTGACTACTCCCTCATATCTTTAGATGTTTCCTCTTTATTTACTAATGTTCCTATTCCTGAGACCATTGAAATTATAAAAAGTAAATATCACTTGGTAAGCAATATTACCAAAATTCCTATTGAATTGTTTTCCTCCCTACTCCTTCACTGTTGTAACTCTGGCTATTTTACTTATGACAATAAATTTTATAAACAGATTTTTGGCACGGCCATGGGTAGCAGTTTAGGACCCATATTAGCAGACATTTTTATGACTGAATTAATTGAAATTTCTTTGAAAAAATTTCCTTTTAAAGTTCCATTTTTCTTTAAATATGTTGCTATTCCCTTACACTACATAGATATAGTTCTTGAAACCTTCAACTCCTTTCACCAGCGCCTTAAATTCACTTATGAAATTGAAACTAACGAACAGATCAATTTTCTTGACTTAACAATCCTGCGCCACCACAATTCTTTAATTACAGATTGGTATGTTAAACCTATCAGATCGGACCGTTATTTACATTTTAATTCCTATCATCCCTATTCCCAAAAGATCAATTTCCTCAAAGCTTTCACAAAACGCGTCCTCACCCTTAGCTCTAAATTTCACGAAAAAAACCTAAATATCCTATCCAAACTTTTTCAGAACAATGGTTATCCGAAATCTTTATGTAAACAAATTTTTGAATTGCCTCATAACAATAGCATTTTGCCCCGTATTTCGGATAATAACCAAATCTCATCCTTGAATCCCAATTCCACATCTATTCCGAAATATATCTCCTTTCCTTATATAAGAAACCTATCAGAAAAAAATCCAAAGTCTTCAGACCATATAACATTATCCTAGCACATAAAATAACGAATACAATACACAAACTGTTCACTAAATTAAAAGACCCTACGCCGACTGAATTACAATCAAATATTATTTACAAAATAAATTGCCAGCAATGTCCAGCCACGTATATTGGACAAACGAAACAATATTTAAAGAACAGGTTATACCAACACGACTATGACTGTAGAAAAAACAAACCTAACTCTGACAACATAACAGCACTCACTAAACACCATACTGAAAAAAGACACGATTTTGATTTTTCTAACACCAGTATTTTGGCAACTGAACGTAATAGGAAAAAACTTAATTTTTTAGAAATGCTATATATAAAAAAAGAGAAAAATTCTTTTAATTATAGGACAGATACCAACGGTCTCTCTTCAATTTATCACAACCTGATTTCCTAATCCCTGACCTTGTTTTTCCAAATAGACCCCTTTCTCCACTGGTCCCGTTATAAATATACCTGCCCGCTGTTCACTATGGTTTATTTGTTCACTATTCTCTGTGTTGTTGAGGTGTTCTCAACTTTTTATTTACAAAATTATACATAAGTTTTCAAGTTTTGATATGTTTTAAAGATTATTTAATAGTTTTTATTTTTTTTATTTTTTATGTAAGTAAACCAAAAAAAATTATATAAATTAATCCATAATTTTATTTTTTATTACTTTCTGTTTTTTGTTTTTGATTTTGATTTTCAAAAAAGAACCTATTGTATTTATATGTTATAGGCCTTGAAAAAGACAATATATTTGTCGAAACGTTGGCAAGAATTTAAGTTTTTTATTTTTTTCAAAAAAAGACCGAAACTCACGATCCTTTTCCTTCACACACCATAAGTTTTGGTGAGACAACCGCTGTCTGCTCCCACAATCACCGTGTTCATGCCTAGACAAGCTCCTAGGCAACCACGGTATATATTACCCCTTAAATAAATACCTAACCAGTCAATTAAAACTGATTGTACCCTTTCGACCAGAGAATCTTAAGAGCATCGAACGATTACTCAATGGGTATGACCACACTTGTGCGCTTTCCTCTTCCTCTTCCCTTTCAACTTGCGCTTCCTCTTTCCATTTCAACATGCGTCGCGCATGCCTCTTGAGGCATTCAATTCGTTGTCCACACTTAATCATCTGTTCAGTATGCATTTTATCGATGGATTCAGAAGCGGCATTAGCTATTTGTGCAGGTTATCTGTTTTTTAAAAGTGCACGAAAAAGAAAAAAAGCAGCGAGCCCTGTGGACAAAGCAGCTTTACAGAAAACGAAATATTGGACTAGTCACAGAACTTCAGTGAAGTTATTTATGGCACATGGAGAGACGTTACTTCCAGTGATAACGGTATGAGACCTCTACAACAAGTACCACGGAACCCCACGATAGCAGCGAAGAATTCAAGGATTATTTCATTTCAGATCTAGGCTCAGTCCCATTTCAAAACAAGTATTTATAATCCTGATTTTGTAAATTCAGATTACTATGTAAAAAAAATAAAATAAATGATACTGTTGAAAAGTTAATACCAGCAGAGTACATATAAACGTTTCTTCACATCCTACACAAACTCTGACATTCCTATTCCAATTTTACGAAAGAAAAAATCTTAACTGGTAAACGTTTTGATTTGGTAAGGTACATTAAGTAGGAAGTGAAATATATAAGAAATAACTTAATAATAAATATTAATATTATAAAGACAGTAAAATATTCATATTATAAAGAATTAACTTACTGTGTACATTTCGCTGGGAGTAACACCCTTTGTGGTATTTTCCCCAACTTCCTTGGTTTGGTTCGGAGTTACTGTATCGGTTATAAAAAGAAGAGCTTTATATGCAAACCAAGGCGAGATGTAAGTATCTTCAGCACCGGATCCAGTCTTCTTCTGCTTCACTTTCTGATATTCCTTGGTGAAATATGAACGTAGGCTTTTGATTTTCTTTTTCACTGCCGTAACGTCCATATTATACTTTTGTGCCAAGAAACGCAGGTCGTCACTTCTCGCACTTTTGTTTGTATATAATTTTGAATTTATCCCATAACACTGTTTGTTGGCGGTAATCTTCTATGAAATTAAGTGTCTCTTGATTTGCAGACATGTCGGAGATATTATTAATTAATAATAATAGTTTAATACTATCAGTTAATAATAAAATAATTATAAATATTAAAAAAAAAAATAATAAATAAATAATTATATAATTTTTAAATTTTATAAATAATAGTAATAATTTTTTAATAATAAAATTATTATTAAAATAATAATTAAATAATATTTAAAATTAATAATATAATATATAACCTATAACAATATCACACATTACGTAGCGAGATCAAAAGACGCATAGAATGCTGAACGAAAATCCAAGTAGTTGGATTCACGTGCGCTGCTGGTTGCGTCATGAAAACAAATGCCTATTCAACTTCAATGAGGCATGCAATAACGCATGCCTTTCATTCATCACACCGTGCGCTACGACGCATGCCTCTGTCGAAAGAAAAGTTGCACCAGTGTGGACATATCTTAAGGCATATTCCTTTTTCTCTAGAGCAGATTGTACCCTACCAACCAGACGATGCAAAGCAGTTTCAACAGCGGTCGATTTTCCTATTGTATAAGCATGTTGATTTGAATGGAGTGGAAGATCCGACTAGAAGTGCAACTTTACTCAATGAATTTATCAGTTTTTTGCGATTTTCTCGAAAATGAATGGATCGATTTTCTTTAAAATCGATACTACACATACAAAGTTCTATACAGTTTATTTATTTTATTTAATTAATCCATTTCACTAAATTGCAGTAAGAGAAAGTCGTGTGAGTGTTTCATACCTGATTTTATTTTTTAAAGCCAAGTTGCCCATGATTCTGAGAGTATACAGTATTAACAATGGGTGTGTTTATTTTTAAGATTAATCTAAGCATTTTTTAATCGAATTTACACTTTTTTCAATCAAATTAATACTTTTGTGACCATTTAATACTTGTTCCTGACAGTATATAGGTGAAATAAAGGAACAAGACAAAAAATGTCTCCCGAAACTTGATGTGTCTTCTGCATATAATGGGGTTTGTGATGGAGAGAAAATGGTTTGGTTTGGATGAATAAAGTAGAAGTGAGTTGAACACTATAATTTTAAAGCAACACTGACTATATAATGGGTTTCTGATGGAAAGAAAATGGTTTAGTTTAGATGAATAAAGTAGAAGTGAGTTGAACACTATAATTTTAAAGCAACACTAACTAACTGCCTGGACTTTACACTAAAATATATAGAATGGTGGTGAGAGGTAAAGGTTGATGACGCGTAGTGACTGCTGTATGAACTCTGCTATTAACACTCCTATCTCTCCCGTCGCTGTATTTAAGCAGTTTCTCCCACTCTAGTCCCGGAGAGTGGTCCTGTCATTTTTGTCTTTCTCTCTCTCTCTCTCTCTCTGCTATGGATCCCTCTCTTTGGATCCTATTACATGCAACAATACATTGAGACTTCTCTAATTGAGGATTAAATTTAAAAAAAGCTTCAAAAGAAGTTGGCAAGATTACAGACGAGATTCAAAGGAAACATGTCTTGAACTTTGAAAGCTGAAATTTGAGCATTTCTGAAATTAATAATTTTTGACGAGTTCGGACGTAATCTGCTCCTACGATGTAGCAAGTCAAAGGCTAACATAAGTTTATAACAGTACCGAGGATAAATGATCGTACCGATACACTTGTCCTGGCCATGATTGGCCAAACAATTATTCACACTTCCATATTACTATAGAGAATTATAATAGTCAAATTTTCTGCAACTTTTTGTCCTCTATGAAAAATTAAATACTCTCTCTCCCTCCATTGGGAGGGCATATCATAATAGCATGATATGACAATATGGCTATGCACAAAACCCAGAAAATGAGAAAAGTTGAGTCCTTATCCTCATTCCAATGTCCTCGCCTATGTTAAGAAAAATTTCCTGCAGATTTGGCCTCATTTTTTTAAATTTTCCAACACCTAGATGCCGATATGAACAAGGACTGTATTGGCTGACGTTTTTAAATTGGTTGCAAATGTATTAAATCGGTTAAAAAAAAAAAAATCTGAATTAGGCTAAATTAGTTAAAGGTTGAAAAAATATTGTCAATTATATAGCTAAATCGTTGGCGTTAAAAAAAACAGTTACAGTGCTGAACTCCAAAATTAAAAAAAAAAAAATAACAGTGGCTTACTGATATCTATACTTTTTTGAAAAATGTACCATTGTTAAAAGGAAAAAAAAGTTAATCTAAATATTTAAGTACAATTGTTTTGTCACATAAATGTAATAAGTTACATTTTTTATAAATTAAGAGACAATAGCATACAAGTTTGTTTTAAGAAATATGAAATGCTGCTCTGAATACAATTCATAACAAAATACTTTTACAATGTCACAATTTTTTAACCTAGGAGCATTTTAAATGCTACAGCATCAGATAAAAAGGATGAAACTTTTGGGGACAGAAAGATAACTTTTTAAAAATAAAAAATTTAATAAAAATAAAATAAAAAACAAAAACCACTTACAACCCCAAAACAAAATTTGATAAATACTACCAAATTTTAGGCACAAACTAAAATTTATTTACATAAAATGTCAAATAATTATGCACTAAGCACATTTACAATTCATTCTGTCCACTGACTATTCCTAATTATCTGTTCTATGTTTGACAATTTTGATACACATTTTTGAAGATAATCAAGATCAAGATGGTACGATAATAGAAGATTTATGATCCGGCTTTGAGTAAGATCTGTCTTAAATGCATAACTCAGTAATTCATTTCGCAAAGTAAACCTGAAACAATACCAAATATATTTAGGATATTTTATGTTATTTCTTTTTTAACATATTTTTCTAAAATCAGACTAAAATAGCAATATAACTAGTGTTATATTGTAAAAACAATTATCACAATATCACGAGGATTATATTTTCACAAGTTAATTTTAATTTAGAAACCTAACTGTTAGTTGTGATACACCATTAAATGTCACTGCACTTCTTTGTTTTCAGCAGTATTTATGTTTAAAGAATTATTAAAAAAAAAGAAAAAAAGATTATAGATATTTTGATTATTGATAAGTTAATAATAAGGATCACATTAAAAAACACAAAATCTTGCTTGGTAAAATTTGTAATGAACCAATAAAAAAAAATGCCTAATATAATAAAATAAAACTTTCTGTAATGTATGAGCTGTCTTCTTGACAAAATAAAAGAAATATCTTTGAGTTTTTCAAATAACAGTAATATATAATAGTAATAAATAATAAGTTCATTATAAGCTTTTTTGCGTAGGACAGTTTTTTTAATACTTCGCAGCACATGGTTTTTTTTATATTAAAATTTCATTGTATATTTTCTCATAATCAAGAATATGAAAGATAACTGGGATTTTGTTCGCCGTAATATGCTTATTTTGTTGTGGTTGTTGTTGTGAAACCGGTCGATGACATAAAAAGAAGCAGGCTATCATGGAAAAAGTCTCTGATGCTTATTTTGCTTGTTTCTGACCGGTTTCAGATTCTCATCCATGGCCAGAGTGAGGCTATCAATTCCTGTAGAGAGTTGACTTATTACGCAGCACATTTGTTGATTGTAGGCGATATGTTATAATAGTATGTTTATATGAGTTTTCCATGTTGTTAATAAACTCAAAAGTGAAGGGATTAGCTCAGTAGTAGCGCGCTGGCGCGTAGGTCCCATGTTCGAGTACTGCAGTGCTGTCCTTAGATTTTTTCTTCCAGGAGCCGGTGACTCACTGTCCGGTGATGGACAGAGTTACCTGTAACAAGAGATCACCGTCCGGAGGCCGGCATTGCACTGAGAAGGCTCCGGATGCCAATGATCATAGATGCTGACGCGCCGTAAATTAAAAAAAAAAAAAAAATGCATTATCAATAACAACTCATACATGATCAACTTTTTTTTTCTCTAGCTTGTATTCGTCTCGGTTAAAATTTCTCTTGATATGTGATGATCACTGTCATTGAAAATGTGTAAAATACCTTCTCCCAATCGAAATTTAACATTTTCATTTAAGAAAATAAAAATTTAAAAAGCACCTATAAGCAGAAGTATCATAAAAATGAAAAGGGACCATTCTGAAAACTATATGAATCACTTTCAATTTTAAATAGGTTTGATTAAGTTCTAAATAAAATATATATCAGACTCTTTCTTATTGTCTTAAATTATATTGAATATTACTTACAGCTTAATCATTACTATCGATATCAAATTCCATTCAGATGGAGTCAAAGTGATGTTAGACGCACTTAAAGCCAGTGTATGTACAAATTCTTGAACTTCATGCCTAATATTGAAATGGGCTAGACCGAGAGCGCTTTGAATATCTGGAAGACTAAAATATATTTTTAATTTCAATGTTAATTTCCTTTTATCTTTTCTTTTTTACAAGAGCTAATTTCTAAATTTACAATTTTTAACTGGTCATTAGTTTTCTATGTTATCTTTAAATAGTTATAATTCACAGAATGGACTTACGTTTTGAATATCCTATCTAGTACAATCCTACGCCGAATAGCCAAAACATTATGCTTATCTAATAATGGAAGTATCGGTGGAACATTAGTTTCATCTTGACCATTTTGATCTGTTCTCTTGTCATTTTCACCTTCCTCAATATCATTTTGAAAAGACACTTTCTTATCTCCCAGATAGAATGATCTCACCTATAACAATTCAAGTAGTTTTCGTCAATAATAATAACAATAATAATACAATGTTAAAGTATAGTTCGATAATAACTAGGGCACAATAGATCTTTCAGGTCGCAATGCAATATCCCATATAACAAAATACTTATCATTATTTGTTTTGTAAATAAATGTATCATAATTACAGACATTCTTCCGCTTTAAGAAATACAAAAAATATTATTAGAAATAAAAAATTGTGTGATAAATAGAAAAAATTTGATACGATCCAATACTTCCGCTTACAGTACTGAGAGAAAGTAAAATTATCTTTAAACCATTTAAAGAACAAAGTTAATACAAAATAAAATATTTTTATTATAAAAACTTTACATGTGCTAAATATAATAATTTTTTATACATAACACAGTGATTTGAAAAAACAACCTGAGGGAAGGCCCAAAACTGGTCGATGAACACGAAAATAAGCAGGTTATTACAGAAAATATCTCTGATCCAATAGTTCATTCTTTATAAACGGATCTTTATGTTACAGTATTGCAATCAATTAGGGATTTAACGTACTATTTTTAAAATATAGAAATGAGAAGAGTAGTGGAGATCAGTGACAACGCGCTTAGACTCCCATCCGGAGGTCCTGGGTTCGAGTACAGCAGTGGTGCTCTTAAATTTTCTCTTCCTAGGAGCTTCTACAGCTCACTGCTCGGTGATGGACCGAAAGAAGGCTCCGGGCGCCAAAGACTATAGAAGTTGACGCGCCTTAAATATTAAAAAAAAAAAACTATTAGAAATATTGTTCATAATATTGAAAATGGTTATCTTTAAATGACGAACCAAATTCCAGAATACATTTGAATCACTAACTTTTTATTTAATTTATCAATAGTATTTGCAATAAATATTTGTACTTTTAGTTCACAATTGTTTACTGATTTATGTTATGAAGAAATTTAGTGAGGCTCGGTCAAGAAAGAAACATTCATTTAAGCCATAATAATTGCATAATTGAATGGCATAATTATTTATAATAATTTATATATTTTATATTTATATAATAATATTATATTAATATTATATATTTTATATTAATTTATTTAAATTTTAATTTACTTACTTACTTACTTATTCTAGTCCTCTTATTTACCCGAAGGTGTAGAGGGTGGTTTGCAAAATTTCCGCCATTCTTCTCTGTTTTTCGACAAAGCCCTTAGCCTTAGTCCAGCTGGTTCCTTTGGCACCTAATATTCTTTTTTATATTATCCTCCCACGTGGTTCTTCTTCTTCCTCTCGGTCTTTTTCCCGTGGGTCTTGCCTCGAATGCTCTCCTCGGTATCCTGTTTTCCAGCATTCGGTTTACGTGTCCGAACCATCTTAATTGACCTCTGTTCACGATTTGTGTAAGGGGTTCAATTTTGAGACTGTTTCGTATCGCAATATTCCGAATTCTGTCTCTCCTGGTTTTACCCTCGACTTTCCTAAGATAACGCATTTCAGTTGCCTGAATGCGGCTCTTTTCGCTTTCTTTGAGGGCCCAAGATTCGCTTCCATAAGTGAGGATAGGAACATATATTGACTTATAAACCGCCAATTTGGTCTCTTTAGAGACTTCGTTTTTTCCTAAAAAGCTTCTATTTAAAGCGCAATAAATCTTACCAGCGGCATTTAACCTTTGGTTTAGTTCCTCTCTTAGCTTGCCCGCGGCATTAATCTTTACCCTGAGGTATTTAAAGGAGGATACCTGTTCGATTTGGTGACCCTTTACCATGATGCTGACTTCTATGTTTGCTGATCTGGATAAAACCATACTCTTGGTTAAATTTCTAGTCCAGATTTCTACATTTTCTTGAAGTTTATCTCTACTGTCCGCGATGAGAACTAAATCATCGGCAAACGCGAAGTGTGAGAAGCATACTGGCTGAAGCTTCCAGTACCCAAAGTGCGTAGTACTGGTATGGTCCTTGCAGCATTTCATTACATCATCCACTAGCAATATGAACAGCAGTGGACTCAAAATGTCGCCTTGTCTGACACCCATCTTAGTACAGAATTCTGAGGAGCATACATTAGATGTTCTTACGTAGTTTCTGCACGATTTATAAAAACTCTTGATTCTACAGATTAGTGCTTTGTTCACATTTCTACTGTAAAGAGCGTTCCACAGTTCTTTCCAAGGTACCCTGTCAAAAGCTTTTTCGAGGTCAATAAAGGAGAGAAATAGTGTTCTATCATATTCAATGGCTTTTTCCTCTATTTGGCGAACTGTGAATATTAGATCTTGAGTGCTTCTGTTTGGTCGAAAACCACATTGTTCCTCCTCCAGCAGGGGTTCTACTTCCTTATGCAATTTCATCTCCAAAATGCGCGAGTAAACTTTACTAGGAACACTTAGCAGAGAAATGCCCCTGTGATTAGAGCATTCTCTGACGTCTCCTTTATTTTTATAGATAGGAACTATGATGGACTTTTCCCAGTTTGTAGGTACTTTCTTATTTTGCCAGGCTAATTGGAACACTTTAAATAGCAAATCTGCTCCTGCTTCTCCCATGTATCTAAGCATTTCAGGGGCTATCCCGTCGTGGCCAGCTGATTTCCCCAATTTCATCTTTTCCAGGGAATTCCACATTTCTTCTTTCTCTATAAGTCTTCATCTACCTCTCCTTCCCTTTCTTCCTCCGCATCCTCTTCTCCCACTGTACTATTTGCTCCCACCAAAAGCTCCTGGAAGTTAAATTTTAATTTATTGCTGTAAAATAGATGTTGAGGTTCGGTGATGAAAAAAACTCTTTTTAAATTTTCACCGACGTTTCGGCAAATTTATTGCCTTCTTCAGGGTAAAAATTTCTAAAAAAATGGTATACACCATCAACACTTGGTGATGGTATAGCACAAGTTAAATTATAGTTTTAAGAAAATTTTAACAAGAAATTTTTACCTTGAAGAAGGCATTAAATTTGCCGAAACTCGGAGAAAATTTAAAAAGAGTTTTTGATGACCGAACCTCAACATCTATTTTACAGCAATAAATTAAAATTTAAAAAGATAGCGGTCGTAACGAACCCAAAACATCATTTTAATTTATAATAATTGCATAATAACAGAATAACTGAATGTTTCTTTCTTGACCGTTCCTCCCTAAATTTCTTCATAACATAATTCATCAACGGTCAACAAAGTCATTTATATTGTTTACTGATTTAAAATACATATTACTCATAGAACTTGGCCAGTTTCTGAACATATTTTGAAAATTAAATAATCTTGAAACATAATCTATCAAACCACGGTTGCTTAATTACCAAGTTTTTATTTAGGTAATTTAATGTAATATTTTTTGCATAATCCATGAGGCCTATTTCTTCATAGAAAAAGTTGACGTTTCTTGATTTTTATCGGGATTATCGATTTGAATGAAATATCGTTTACCTTTTTCTATGAAAAACTTTTCTATTTAGAGGCTCAAGTGGTACTTCCGGTTAACTATAGTATCATACATTTACTGAGGTATTTTAAAGAAAAGCTTTACGTAGATATTTTTACAGAACCCCCAAAAAATTCCTAGAAAAATCCTTCCAGTAAAAGTGGTAAGCATTTAAGAAATATCAAGTTTATGCTTTCTGCTATTTTTCGTTTTGGAAATATTTGCTCTCTCTCTCTCTCTCTCTCACACACAAACACACTCACACAATAGGAGATCTGTAACAAATGTAAACAAATTTAGGAACTTGTTGGGGCAGTCTTTTTAAGTAAAAAATGTTATATGATCATGAGGTCTATTTCGAACAATTACAGAACTCCCTAGATCAAGCTTTTATTTAAACAAACAGGCATTTATATGTATTTACCAATCAAAAACAAAAAAAAAATCGTTAGCAATTATTTTTTATAACAGCAAAATTAATGACTCATAAAAATTGCTCAAAATGTGCTCCTTGAGATCGAATACAAGCTTGACATCTGCGAATCATACAGTCACAAATACGTACCATCACATTATTGTTGCGAATTTGATTGGCAGCATCCATTGTACTTTCGAGTAACTGTTCAAGAGTGTTTATTTCAACAGTGTATGCGAGCTGCTTTAGGTGACCCCAAAGATAGAAATCAAGAGGATTTAGATCGGGTGACCTTGGAGGCCAAACGATTGGGCCTCCACGACCTGTCAGCGAAATGCCTATTTAACTATTCAGTTATTTGCCTTCCACAGTGTGCTGGGGCACCATCGTGTTGATACTAAATTGAAGTGGAATGTTTTCTAATATATCTTGATGCCTTTCATTTAGGAAAGTCATATATCCTTCAGAATTTAGTCTACTATGTATAACTTCTATTCCAAGTAGCTGAGTATTGAAAATGCCAGCCTAGGTGAAGAGTGATGTTGAAATTGCGTCTGTTGCATGGCATGTGGATTTCGTAAAGGCCATAGATGATAGTTATGTAGATACTATCTCTCGCACATGAGCCTCGTCAGTCCGTAGAATACTAAACAAAAAAATCTGGATCTTCGGCAACCATAAGTGCCATCCAGGTGCAAAACTGCGCCATAAATCAATGTTGGCCATAATCTGGTTGTGAAGCTTGAATCCGATTGACAAAAAGATTGCAGTTCTTTTCGGTAAGCGCCTGCCATACAAAGTTCAGTGAAAAGTTCTTATTGAAGGATTGTCCAAAACTGCGTTGATTAAACTTTCTTCACTGCGAACATTACCTCCCCGGTAATTACCATCATTATTACGTACAGCAGTTGTTCCTGTCTCTTGAAGCATCTGCAATGCACAGCCCCGAATATTCTATGGGAAGGTTGAAGTCTATTCAGAAATCTCCGTTGGTATTCTCTTGATGCATACCGTCACAGAAACCATAAATAAACACAATATCAGCATATTCAGCAGCACTGAAGCACTCCATTTTCCTCTAAATTCTCCACAAACACTAAATTATTCTTTACAGATGAGTGTGTGCGTTTTGTTTCTGGCGATTTTATTTCGTTTTTCATTGGTAAATAAGATATAATAAATGCTAAAACTTTGTTATAGTTCTGCAATTGATCGAAATAGGACAATTTCATACAACAATTTTTACTAAATGACTTCCCCAACAAGTTCTCAAAGATTGACAAATATTTTTCTTAGGAACAAGGTTATTATCCTGCTATTAAAAATAAATGCATTTCAAACTGGAAAATAATTTTGGTCGAAGAAATTGCTAATTTTCATAACAGCAATAATAACTGATAGTGGCTTTGTAATTATAATAACTATATATAGAGAATGAAGTTTTAATTAAATGAAATTAATTAGCTTCACAAATAAAAACTTACCTTTATTTCCAGTTCTCTAGCTTCAGCTTTAAGCTGCTCAAAGTCAGGCAATGGCTTAGAAGGAATTGCTTCTTCTCTTTCTTCTATTTTCTCCTTTAATTCAATAAAGTTCAAGCGCTTGCATATTTCTGTGTATCGTTCATACAGAAAAGCATCTTTTGTGTTTTTTAATTGGCCAAATCGTTCAGCAGGCGTACCATATTCCTCCAAAATCTCTTTTATCGTGTCATCTCCATAGAAAAAGTACAATGAATCCGCAGTAAACCAGCTATCCAGAACTAAATCGACTTTATCACTAACACTTAGCATGCGATCTTTTCTATCCTTTTTCACTCCAGTCCTTTCTTTCATTCTTTTAGCTTTTTGTTTTCTATCTCTCTGCTCCTGTTCATAATTAGTTACTTCTGATTCAACCACATATTCATTTATAGCTGGAGATTTATCACTTTCATTAATGCCTTGTTTTTGAATTGTTTTATCAACGGAAAAATGTGATTCATTTTCTTGGTTTGTTTCGGAATGTTCTTCCAAAGGTGATGAAATCATATTCCGAGATTCGGATGTTTTCACGTCTTCTACTTCAATATTTTTATTCAACGATTCTGAAGTTTTCAAAGTTTCGACCTCTAAATTTATATTAGTATTATATTCGAAGTCCTCAGTTTTTACAGGGCTTATGTTGCCTAAATCAATTTCAACACCAGTTGATCCACTGAAACATTCAATTCACTTTAGGTTTTGCGTTTATTATTCATTAAAAAAAAGATATTTTCACAGGAGAGTAGGATATTTCACCATAATTAATCCAAAATAAAAATTCGTTTAGATGTATATATGGCCCCGTAGTGGGAAACAGTGTTTACCGGTGGAGGAGAAACGCTGAACTATACCAGCTTTACAAAGAAGAAAATCTAGTGACTGCAGTCAAAGGAAAAGTTGCGCTGGTTAGGTCACCTACATAGGATGAATAAAGTGAGAATTCCCCGAAAGGTGTATGAAAATCATCCAGGCGACAGAAGACCAAGGGGACGGCCAAGGTTGCAAGATGGCTGCAAGATGTGGAGAGAGACGTGCTAAAAATAGGGATTAGGCAATAGCGAAGAAAGGTATTAGATTGGGATGGTTGGGAAAATTTGTTAAAGGAGGCCAAAGTCCTACTAGGGCTGTAGAGCCATGAGAAGAAGAAAAAATTTCGTAATTTTAATCTGTTCATTACTGGCGAATAACTTGACTTAGTAAAATGGATTGAAAAGTTTTTAACATAATGATAAAAGTTATCTACAATTTTGAGGAATGCAATGATGGTTAGAATACTTACATTTTATTCACAGAAGAAAACAATTTGTAGTGAACGACTTCCTCGCAATCTCTCAACCACAAAGGACTTGTATATAACTGTTCCTTCAAAAATATACTAGCTTTATAGCATCTGTTACTGCAGTAATTCTAAAAAATGTCAAATAATTAATAGGGCAACTTTTAAAATCAGAGCCTTTATAACTGTAGAATTATGAATTAAAAATACTACTGACTTTTCTGTCAGTAATATCAAACACTTTATTTTGTTTGGTTGATATATGATACTGTTTCTTTGGTACATCTTCTAATGATGCATCACATAATGGATATCCACAAGATTTCATTATGGCCCTTTCTTCTATGGCATCTTGATAGTGAGACTGATTGATATGGAACAGCTGAAACAAAATTCACTTTTGCAAGATTCAAACACTTTGCAAATTAAAAAAAAATAAGATTCACTATTTTGAACTCTCCTCCTATTTATGAAATTCTGATAGAATGATATAAATATTTAAAAATTACTACTGACTAAGTAACAAGTACTGACACTTTCTAACAACCAACACTCTTTCACATCTGGTTCAATGAGACGTTCCACAACAGACAGTGCCTTTGCATTGCAGAGTTTTTTCTTCTCTACAGCAGCTTTAAGTTGTTCTTTCCTAATTAATATGCCTTAATTAATAGAAATAATGTAATCTGTAGGCACAAAAAAAAAAATCTACTTACGTCAATTTGTTCATTTTCTTCTTCATTTCCATTAGTTTTCTTCTCTTACGAGAATCTGTTTCTCTATGCAGTGATTCCATTATTTTTCTTCAATAATACAAAATTATACACTATGAAAACATTTCTATTTTCAACGTAAAGTTTAAAAAAGCTTTCAGATATCGCAGTGGAAGGTTACAGAAGATGCGCAGGTTATCATCTAACGTCAAACTGAAAGTAGAAGGTAATATCTTTTATTGTCACCAAAAAAATAATACTGGGCTCACCTTAAACAGTATAATATTGCTGTTAATTTTAAATATTATTATTTTTTGTACAGATATCTCTGTAGCAGGTATAAATCCTAGGCAATAGGGAGTGTCGTGCCCCTGTCATGGAGGACACTGTTCTACGGTCCCCTCCCAACACCACCCTCCCTTTAGTCGCATGCTACGTTTACTCTTCCAATTAATTACATATCGATATATTTTTCTATTCTGTATGTTACTTTATTTTACATTTTTCTTACGGTTTCATATGGACTTACAGCCTTGAACTTGACGGAACTTTTAGACGATCCAACATTAACAAAATACAGACCCTACAATCCGCCATATCAAAACTTTAACTCACCAAAATGACTTCAAAATTCCCTTCGATTGTGCATAATAGATTCCGTTCAAAAACTCCGATCTCATCCTAATTCTTCCGCTGGAAATTTATCATCAACGTGCACTTCCTTCTAGATGATGCGCCGCTGGTCATGTGGCCAACTTTTGACTAATGATAGTCATTACTGGATCACATTTACACATTGTTCCTTCCAGAATAGTTGTAAGAATTCAATAATAGGAATTTGGATTGTAATGAGCACGTCCTGCATTTTGTAGGCGTGTGCCCTATTTTGAAACCTTTTAGGCTTGCACATTTTAAAACAGACCAGTTGGATGTTGATGGATTTATGGATATATTATCTAATGAAAGGAAATGGTTGAGTCTGGTATCTTATTGTAAACAGGCCTCCTGGTCTTACAAATACAGCCTGGTGATTGAATTTAATTACTAATGTGCAATTCAAATCCTACTCTATTCTTGACACGTATATCTGTATTTTTATTTATTTAATTTTATATTGTTTTATGTGTGGTCTATAGTCACCAGATGTATGTTCTTATTGTATCCTGAATTTTTCTTGTTACTGTATTTTTTACTATTTTGGTTCTATGCGTTGATACTTTTTATATTGCAATCTAATTTATTTACAACAACTTTCTCAGACAGTCAAACGACCATGAGTATGTCTAATCAGGATTTATTATATGCCGATGTATTGTTAAAAATATTTTAATAAAGACTGTTATTATTATTATTATAAAACAATTATTTCATTTTGTTTCTTTTCTTAATGATTTCTAACCATATTGTAAAATTACATTTATTTTTTTATTAAGAAAAAAGGAAAACTGTGATTATTAATACAATTTGTGCAAACGATAATAGCAATTAAAATGCTTTAACTAAGACTAATAATCTTTATAATCTCATATCTGGTAATACTAGTAGCATAACAGCGCCTGTTTTCATAAAGTTGGTAAAGTTAAACCAAGCAGAAGATGCCCATATGAGATTATCACCATCGTATTTTTAGATGGGATTATTTATAAGATTATATTAAAAAAAAAATATTCTAAGTTGATTTATGTCATTATGACATACTTACTATGTTAGGTTTTCCATTGTTATTTAGTTATTAGGATTACGTAATTGTTAATATACTAAAAACTTCACATTGCTTCACCAATCGACCAGGTGCAGATTATATAGTGCAGCAGTAAAATAATAAAACAGTCGGAGATTAATTTGAATTTAATAGCCAAACAGCTGATAGACATATTCAATTATTGCTTTTAGATTTGGGATGACAGTATGAACTAAATAATATAGTAAACCAAGATGAAACAAACCATTAAAATTATCTGTTTTAATAATTATTGTTAAAATAATTTATTACTAATTATAGCTTCTGCTTAATTTGAAAAATATCCCTTAAGAGTAAAATTTTTTTCAGTTATAACAGCTGGAAAAAAGTATCAGAGTACATCTTATTTTAACGAAAAACAATAAAACAAGAGTTTTTTTACAACTGAATTTTATTTGTTCATTCCTTGTTTAAATTATAATAAATATGGCCACAGATTTCCACCGCAGCTAGAAACTGTAAATAATAATAAATAAACTACAAACATTGGAAATAATATTTTTTTTTTGGGACGCATCGACAGCTTTGGTCATTAGCGCCCCGTATTCGTTAAATATCTTTCTAATCTGTGGCCACTCGAGCTGGGATGACACCAGTACCTTATGGCAGCCACACACAATACTTTTGCTCAGCAAAGTAGGGTGGAGCCATTGGGTGTTAATTTTCTTCCACACTTAGGTCATCGATCTAGCCGACGAGGGGGAGTGCGGAATATTATTGTGCAATCTCTTAACTTCTACAACTTTAAGGGGGGGGGGG